>BLKR01010192.1:0-65734 GCA_011170035.1 Teleogryllus occipitalis
TGATTACTTTTTTAGGATTGAATTGTATGTTTTGTAGTATGAAATGAAGCTGGGGTTACATTTGTTCAGTGCTAGTATTTTATACATGTTGCGTTTTCTTTCACAAGACACTTTGATGCCTTTAGTAATCCACGTTTTGTTTTTATTATTTTGAATCTTTCTGAATTTTTGAGGAAACGTGTCATTAAAATGTCTTAAGTATATATTTATGAATGAGTTAAACTTATCGTTTGTGTCAGTTGCCTTAAATACTTCATTCCAATTTTGTAATCTGAGTAAGTTTTGGAATTTTATTATGTTTCCTTGGGAATAGTTTCGAGTTTCTTGGTAAGTTGTCTGTTCTGTGATTTTTGTTTCTATTTGAAGTGTTAGAATCTGGGCAGTGTGGTCACTGAAGCCGGTAATGAATGTAGCAACAGAAAAACTATTATTATTTGCATCTATTATTATTTGATCTATTGCAGTGCTACTATTTTTGGATATTCTGGTTGGTGTATTTATGGTTGTTTGTAGATTGTATGATTTTAGTAAGTCTTTAAATAGATTTTTGTTACTAGATTGAGTGAGGCAATTTATGTTGAAGTCACCGCAAAGAATAATTTTATACTGTCTGCGTGTTTTAAGTTTTGTTAGAATAATTTCAAGGTTTTTTAAGAAGATTTTCAGATTTCCAGTTAGGCTGCGATACGAGCATAGGACCCATGTTTTTATTCCAGTTAAGTCTGTGATAGATATTTCAAAGTCTTTTTCTTTTATGAGGTGAGTGTGATTGGTGTAGGGTGCAAAACTAATTTTATCTTTAATAAAAATGCATGTGTGCATGTATATGCAATAGATTTACATACTGCTATATATACGAATATAAACATAATAATTACAGAGCAAAATTGGGTGAAATTCAGTATAAACCACTGTAATTGTAATATATGAATTATGTTTTCATCTAAACGCAGATGGTGTCCGAAGTATTGTTTTTAAAAAAAAACCTGAAAAGTCGCTTTGGGCCTGATGGACCCACCATGGGTGATTGCTAAGGAACGAATTTTCATGTAAATACATATTTTTACAGGGACAAGACCTTTTCTAATATTTTTTTAGACTTAAGACGACATTCTGAACGAATTGGAACCATTTTTATTTTACATATTTGTACATATTTTGGTATAATTACATATTTTATCTAGTGCTACATATTTCGTTATATTGTAAAATATATATAAATCGAAAATGAACATTTTACATGGGAGGTCGAAATATATGTGACTTGAAAACTAATTTTGTTACTAAAGTACTTATGAAACCACGGCTTTTTTAACGCCAGACCATCGTATGAATTGTCAAGCTTACCTCCCGCCGCCCCCATCTGCTTCTTGGAAGGATGAGCTGATGTATGTGAAGCAGATGGAACTTCTACCACGTGCTTACTCGTGTTTCATGGACCCCATCCGTAACTCGATAAAAAATTCAGATCATTGTCTTATCCCTTTTCTGGAGTGTGTGTGTGTGTGGGGGGGGGCTGTGCTCCATTTACCCCCCCCTTCTTTCTTTCACAGGCTACACAGTATTATTCGCTTAAGCGCCAGTTCCTCGTAAACAACATTGTATATACTAGGAAAGTATTATACATTTCGGATGAAACTAGTAAATAATTGCTTCTGTAGATGTAGAACTTTCTTCCAGCCTCTCTGAATCCATGCTAAGATCTGATTGGCAACGTACTCTGCTCGGGAAACGCTTGAAGAATGGAATTTTAAACCTAAGGAATTTTTATTTCACATATTTCCTATTTTTCTTACATATTTTAGAAAAAAATAAGTACATAAAGATGTACATATTTTGCCTTTTTTATTACAATAAATTCCGTTCCCTACTTATCAGCTTATACTGATATTGACTTATAATATGCTACATGCGCCATGGCGCTGTGACCGCGCTCGCGCGAAGTGCCGGGGTCTGTCCTAGGCTTCTTGTAAAGTACACCTCACAATTAAAAGATACGTTTCAAATTCTCAGGGCCTCGAGTGTGCTCTGATTAATCAGGGAATATCCGTTTTGGATAATCTTATTAACGATTTAGGTGGTAGTGTTGTCCACAGACGGACTGACATTTTTGAAAACTACATTTTTTGGTACCTGGGTCCCTCAACTCTCGATATCGGAACTTTACATGCCTATCTTTTACGTACACAGGGTAGAAAAATAAACTTGAGGTGCTACAAGCGCACATACTTTCTCGCATTATTTGTAACAGCTCGTATTATTTGCAGCACATTATACAGAGGAGCAAGGATAATTTCACATATAAATTGAACATTCAGAATTAAAGGCTATCCAATATATCGCTTTATGAATGCATGAAACTACGTTATCATTGCGTCCATCTTGCATATGTGTATTTATATTCTTCCCGATATTAACATAGTTGCATTGAAATTTTATTGAACGAAGAGACATTTTAACATTGACGTTAAGTAAATAAAGCCCCCTTATCTTATCCCTCTCCCACCTATTTTACCGTCCAACAACGGAATTTCATTTTTACATTTACATTTATTCAAACTACATTAGGGTATGGCCCGGCGGCAGGTAATTAATAATAATAATAATAATAATAATAATAATAATAATAATAATAATAATAATGTGTTAAATATTGTGCCAATTTTGTGTTAAATATGGAACTTGGCGAAATTCGTGAATTAAAAAAATTGACAATTACAGTTCGAGAAGTACGGTCGCCAGCTGTTTAAAAACAGCACAAATTAAACTTTTGAACAAAACCTTCCCTTAAACCAAAGATAAGGCGAGGTGACCATGCGTTTAGCTAATGAAATGTTTTCGGGGCTAACACAAAGAACCCCTAGCTATCGGAATCGAGAAGATTGTCGTCACATTCGAAACCTTTCGAAAGGACGCTCCAGATTCGGAATAAAACAGGAACATAAATTCTAAAGGATCTCGGAGAGTGGAGATATAACAATCCAAATAACTTACAAGTATTACATTTATTATAAATCATGAAAACATACAAAATGATTTTTTTCTTGCTGAACAGAGAATCTTCTTCTTTCATTCGCCATTCCTTTTTCCGCTGTTCCATCTATTCCTTTGCCAAAATGATACCTTAGCTGTCCCTTAGCCGTTTTCCCGATTCTGTTCCCAAACTATCTCCTATCCACTTCACCCTTTTCTTAACGTACCTCGAAGACCAGCCCTGCGTGGACTGAGAGAACAGCTACGGCACGTGGGGGACGGGCAAAGGCACTTTTGAGTGTCGGCTATCAGGGCAATGGCAACCCGCCAAATCGGATGCCTATCTGTTCTTCTGGAAGCTGGGAAGTGACCTGTGCCCCTGACGTCCGGGAAAGGGATCGGCGAACCAACTGGCAACTGGAAGATGGGGCAGCATCCGAAATAGCCACCCCTGTGTTTTCGCGGGCTGTAAGTGCCTGAGCTAAGCCTTTAGGGGTTAGGTGATGGTGCGCAGATGGGCAGATTGGCTCAGAGGCGAGAGGTGCTTCCACTCTCGACTCTTACCCGGTCCGCCGGTGAAGAAACAGTTATGAGAAGAAGTAAAAGGATTCGTGGCGCATGCGACCCGCACTTGCAAGGCGGCGCTGCGAGTTCTGGCACCGGGCTCGCAGGGAGAAATGTGCCAGTGGAGCCTCTTCATGTCATCCGAGAAGGTGTGGCGCTGCACCTGTCCCATTGGAGAGCAGTGGAGCCTCTTCACACCATCCGAGAAGGTGTGGCGCTGCACCACTTATGGCGACCACAATACAAACAATTACTGGCGGTCGCAGCTTGGGTGAGACAACAGCTCACCCCGCCCGACGACAGAACAAACGCCAGCGCACGAAATGGACTAAGGAATTAAAATATCTCCATTATGCATGCGTACTTTTTGGCTACCAGGCTTGAAGCGGACATGGAGGGATACAGGACGCGATTTCACGAAGAATGGTTAAAGCTGCATCCGGACATACCGGTCTCCGAGCAGAGAGTGTGCGACCAGCAGCGCACCATCATTGTAAGGAACTTTCTCTCAAATGCAGAAATAAATACCATTAGGGAGAATGTAAGAGCATCCTTATGTGTTGAGAATAGGAATGTGACTGATGAAGGAATAAATATTGAAGATCCACAAGCTAATCAGGAGTCTGTGGAGACGATTTCTGATGAATCATGCCTCCTAGTGTCTGTGCAATTCTCTTGGGCTGTGCATTACGACGCCATGAAGACATACTATCATGGTATCCCCTTATCCTCCCGACCATGGATCTCACGAGTGGGATATTGCCCGCGTACAAATGCAGCGATGGAAGCGGTCAATAACTTGCTGAAGGTTGATATAAAACAATCGACATCGCTTGAGGAAGTGGTAAGCTATGTGTCTTGCGCAGCCCTTGCTGTTGTACAAAGACCAGGTAAACATATAAAGGAACGATTGAAAACATCGAAAGACGCAGTACAGACTGCTAAACCCACCAAACCCCCATGGTTGAGACTATTGAATGTAAGACCGAAAGCTTCCGGCGAGACATAGGCACCCTGACAGCCGTCTTTACAGCTCCTGAGAACGCAACTAGAAAGGTCTCCAATGCAGTGAAGGCGATTGGACGAAAGATGAGAATTAGAAGAACCCAGCCGAATTTTGAGGAGAGGCTTTGAGACAGACTTGAGTACCTGAAACAGCGCATCGCAGCCCTTGGGTGTCGTATAAGAAGATATCACAAGGCCTTCGACTCAATACCTCATTCGTGGCTTTTGTATGTCCGCCTCTACAAAGTAAATGCCCAGTATGTGAACCTAATCCGACACTGCATGGGAACTTGGCGTACAAAGTCTCCTTTTCTGGAGGCAACTATACCACCAAGGAACTGAAGATTAAACGAGGAATTTTCCAGGGAGATAGTCTAAGTTCCTTATGGTTCTCCCTAGCTCCGTCTCAGCAGAATGTTAAGAGATTCGGGTATGGGATATGAAATCACCAAATATCCCCATATCCTCATTAATCATCAGTTCTACATGGACGATGTCAAGTTATACGCCAAAGATAAGAACCAGCTTTCCTCGCTGCTTGATCTTGTAAAGACCTTCAGCGACAATTTGTATGGAGTTTGGCATTGGTAAATGCGCTGCAGTGCACGTGAAAAGGGGAAAATCCTTGATCCGGACAAACTCATCCTGATGTGTGGCACTAATATCCAAGAACTTGGGCAAGAGGATACATATAAATATTTATGCGTGCATCAACTTTTGAGCACAAGTGAAACAAAGATGAGGCGTGTTATTCAAAATAAAGTCTTGCAAAGAGTCGCAAAAATTTGTAAAACTCTTTTAAATGGAAAGAACCTCATGTCAGCTATCAACACGGGCAGTACCTGTGGCTGTCTATACATTTGGTGTTCTTCAGTGGACAACAACTGCACTGCAGGACCTTAATCGAAAAGTTAGGACCACTCTTACCAAATCCCGCATACACCATCCCAACAGTTCAGTGGCAAGACTGTACATACCTCGGAAAGAAGGAGGTAGAGGTCTTTTGGATTTTGTGTCCCTTTGCGCGAAGCAAATCAACAATTTTCGGAAATACTTCCTTCAGAAAACGACGGTTGTGCATGAAGCAATTTGTGCCACGGACAAGAATTTTACTCCATTGAACCTCAGTGAAGCGGACTCTGAGTCTGTGTATCACCAAAGAAGATAGGCTGAGTGAATGGGCCCAGAAGCGTTTACATGGCAGGTTTCCTGCTGAGCTCAAAGGGAACGCTGTGAACATTGCATCGTCAGTCTCCTGGCTAACAAAATCTGGCCTCTTTGCTGAGACAGAAGGCTTCGTCATTTCTATTCAGGACGAAGTAACCTCCGCTCGCAATTACCAAAGGTATGTGATGGGGGATATTAGTGTAGAGGACCGCTGCCGACTTTGCAAACAACCCGGCAGAACCCTCCAACACATAATGGGCGGGTGTTCTGCATTGGCACAGACAGAATATCTGAGTCGACACAATGACGTTGCTGCGGTTGTCCATCAGGCCCTGGCTGCAAAGTCAGAGATGGTAGAGAAAGAGGTCCCATACTACAAGTTCAAGCCGGATTCAGTTCTGGAGACGAAACGGTGGAAGCTCTTGTGGAATGTTGCCATCACCACTGATAGCAGGGTCGAAGCCAACAGACCTTACATAATATGGGTCGACAAGTTTTCACGGAAAGGGATTATAGTTGAAATAGCTATCCCTCTAGACCGAAATATAGCCGCTTCCATTGCCGAGAAGAAGCAAAAATATCAGGCCTTGGCTATTGAACTGAGCGACATGTGGCGGTTAGTATCTGTTTAAGTATGTTATCTGTGGTTATCTGTGCAAATGGACTGGTCTCTGAACTAACTTCATCGTCTGCAAGGCTTGGCCTTACCAACTGGCACATTAATACAATGCAAAATGCTGTTCTCCTGAGTACTGCACGCATCGTGAGGAAGTTTTTATTGATATAACATCATCTGACTTCACCGTCGAATCCTGACCGCCTGAGTTTGCAAGCGAAGCAGGCACCTTGGTTCTCTAAAGGTCCCGGTCCCGGTGTCGGCTGTAAGGCACCTCGGTAGGCGAGAGACTTAAAAATATAATAATAATAATAATAATAATAATAATAATAATAATAATAATAATAATAATAATAATAATAATAATAATAAGTACTGTGCAAGACGAGGAAGCAATAATCATGCTATCACTGATATTAAGTATTATAACAATTATTTCAACTGTCATGATATCATTATATGTTGGTGATACTAAAAATTAATACAAGGTACATAGATATTGGCTAAATTAGATTTTTTTTAAAAGGGCATTGATCGCGTTCACTGCAGTGCACTGCACTGCTCTGCACTGCACTGCTCTGCACTGCACTGCTCTGCACTGCTCTGCACTGCACTGCACTGCTCTGCACTGCACTGCACTGCACTGCACTGCACTGCACTGCACTGCACTGCACTGCACTGCACTTCACTTCACTTCACTTCACTTCACTTCACTTCACTTCACTTCACTTCACTTCACTTCACTTCACTTCACTACATTACACTACACTACACACTCCACTACACTACAATGCACTGTTTTGCTTTGAATTGCACTGGCCAGCTCTTCACTGCACTTCACCACTCATCACAGCACTTACTCATTTAATATCTATTACTCCCAGCTTTTTCTAAAATTTCGGCCGCTTAGAGGGAAAAAGCTTTGAAAGTTGCTGCGGGTAAACTGTTACAATCTCTAATTGTTCTGTTACAAAAGGAAAATTTCCCAAGATCTGAATTTTCTTTCCTTGTTCGAATTTTGTGGGTGTGATCTCTTCAGCCGAAATAATTGTTTTTTCTAGTTAACCTGAATTTCCTTCCAAGCTGGTTGACGATTTAAAAAGAGCACAAAGCCCTGTTCTTCTCGTTTCTAGACGTTCCCATAACTTTTTATTGCGTTCTATCGATAAACTTATTCGCTTTCCTCTGTATTCTCTCTAGATTTTTCCGGTGCGACTTTCTGTACGGATCCCAACATGCCACTTTGTATTCTATGAGAGCGTGAACCAGCGAAAGAAGTGCAAATTCTTTGGCGTTTGTAGAACTTCCACTTTTTTCTCACTACCTGATTTATATGTTTCTCCACCCTAATTTAGTATCAAGATGAATGCCTAAATACTAGCATGATGAGCCTCTTGGAATGATGACCTCACCTAAACGATAGTCTGATTCCTCATAATTTCGTCACCGCCCGAACGTTATTGCTTTACTTTTCGATCCGTTAATTCCCATGTCGTTTGTTTCAGCCCAATCACGTAAATGTTCTAAAACCTGCTGTAATATTTGTTCGTCAGCGCTACCTTTGATTTTTCGGTATAAGGTATATAACACAATGGTCTGCAAATAAATCGTCTGCGCCCGTTTTGATTTGAATACCGACAGAAAATATGCGTTGAACGCATTTTCTTTCGCTTGGTCGTCGTGCGGTGGCGCGATATCTGCGACTCGAATTTCCTGAATTTCTTCCTTATTCCCCCGGCGTCTGCGGACATATTTATAAAAGCCTGACCAATTATTTCTTCCTGTCCCCAAAATGTTTTTTAAAATAATTCATGTGCAATTTTGTTTTCTTTTTCTAATTCCCTGTAGTATTTTTTAAAAGTTATCATGTCAGCAATGCTGCGATGTCTCCTATTAAATGCTAGTCAAACTTTTCTGTTTAAACGCCGTATCGCCCCGTTAAAATATTCAGGATCAGGATTACTTTTCAGTATTTTGCAAGGAACGGACGTAGCTGAAGCGGTTTCTACGATTGTTTTAAAAGTTCCCCATTGATCCTCCATACTACCTTCTGTTCTTAGAAATTGGTCGTATTTTTCTCTTAAGAAACTGTGTAGTTTTTCGGCGTTTGCTTTTCTATGTTGCCTGACTATCGTTCCTTTCGCCTTAGATCGCCTAATCACATTTGCTTGTACTTCTACCATCACTGTTTTGTGGTCGCTAATTCCCTGAAAGACGTCGCAAGAAAGGAACATTTCGGCAGAGTAAAAAAGCAAAATGTTCAAAATTGCGCTCTGCCGCGTGGGTTGATCGACTACCTGCATTAATCCCTGCTCCCATACCAGTCGATTTACGCGCTTTGAATTTTATGTTACATACCTCTCCTTTCCGGTTAGCGTCGGCAAGGTTTAAGTCGCCAGCGACAAGAATAGAATGACCGTTTCTGTTTTCCAGCCTGTCCCCGATTTCATCTAGAATTTCATAACCTCGTTTACCGGTCTGTAACAAGCAATAATTTCCACAGAATTTTCTAGTACGTCAATTTCCGTTCCTAAAATTTCAAAGTTGTTACTAAACTAACTATTAACGATGTCTTGACGCAGACAAAAACCCCACCGCATCTTGTTTTTCTATCTCTACGATATAATTTATAGCCGTAACGTAAAATTTCAGAATTAGCCACCTCATCTGTTAACCCGAGAACTCCTAAGGTGGGTCCGTCGGACCCATAGCAGTACATTAATAGCATTTTCAGTCATTTATATCGGGATTTTGAAAGTACCGCTTTCGTAATCCTCTGTCATGGTGTAATTCATATCACACTTTATAACTATATACTTTTTACAAAGTATAAATAGCTTTATCTGAATTTATTACGTAATCATTAGGTAACGGAACTTATTGCAATAAAAAAGCAAAATATGTACGTATTTATGTACTTATTTTTTCTAAAATATGTAAGAAAAAATAGGAAATATATGAAATAAAAATTCGGTATGTTTAAAATTCCATTCTTCAAGCGTTTTCCGAGCAGGGTACGTTGCCGATCAGATCTTAACATGGATTCAGAGAGGCTGAAAGAAAGTACTACATTTACAGAAGCAATTATTTACTAGTTTCATCCGAAATATATAATACTTTCATAGTATATACAATGTTGTTTACGAGGAACCGGCGCTTAAGCGAATAGTACCGTGTAGCCTGTGATAGAAAGAGGGGGGGGTAAAGGGAGCACACGCCCCCACCCCAACTCCAAAAAAGGGATACGACAATGATTTGAATTTTTTATCGAGTTACGGATGGGGTCCATGAAACACGAGTAAGCACGTGGTAGAAGTTCCATCTGCTTCACATACATCAGCTCATCCTTGATCCATACTACGCGGTTTCCAAGAAGCAGATGGGGGCGGCGGGAGGTAAGCTTGACAAATCATACGACAGTCGGGCGTTAATACAAGCGCATTGCGTGGTTTCATAAGTATTTCAGTAACAAAATTAGTTTTCAAGTAACATATATTTCGAAATCGTACCGAGAGCGGTAGCTCAGTGCATCAACTGATGTCAGTGCAGCGCCTCTGACCGGGAGGTCCTAGGTTCGATTCCTGACGGCGGCAGAATTTTCGACACTAGCTTTTCAGCTAGGTCGAATTCAGTCGCTGTCTGGAGGAGAATTCTAGCGGCAGGCTGCTCTGATCGGTAGTTTTCCGTGGTTTCTCCGATCAACACCAGGCGAATGCCGGAGCACAACCCTACCAAACGGGCCACGGACCGCGCGCGATCTGTCCTTCCTCTTTCTTGTCCTATCCTCTCCCCTTACGTACACTAGCATGCACTACACTATCACATATTCCGGGAGACCGGTCGGGAGCTTAGAGCTTGTCCCGGCTGGGGCGGTGCCCCTACTGGTGGGAGAGTCCTGGTTAGGAGGAAACCCCACTAACCGACGGTAGGTCGGCGCCGGAACTCGTCATCCAGCTGGGAAAGATCACCGCCATCTCCCGAGAAAAATCATGCACTACACTAACGGGATTGATGACCAATGTAGTTGACGCGCTCGGAAACACGAGAAATCAATCAATCGAACTCGGATGTGAAATGTTCATTTTCGACTTATAAATATATTAAAATGTAACGAAATATGTAGCAGTAGATAAAATATGTAAAAATATGTAATTATACCAAAATATGTACAAATATGTAAAATAAAATGGTTCCAATTCGTTCAGAATGTCGTCTTAAGTCTAAAAAATATTAGAAAATGTAGGTATCTTGTCCCTGTAACGGGATTTTTCATTCATGTATTTACATGAAAATCCGTTCCCTAATTATTACATTTGTGAGTGGTTTGAAAGGACTTAAAATGAAGTGTTTCGAAAAGTCATTGGATTGCTGTGAAAAGTAATATTTCGGTTCTACTATTAAGTTACCGAAAAGTCAAGAAAATGTACTTCCGGTAACAGATGGCATCTGGCCAGAGAATGGAGGAAGACCTTAAAGCCAGTCCACGCCAAGGAAACTAGAAAAAAGTGTAAAAAAAACTCGAAACTAGAATGTCTGTGCCATTCTGTGGCACCTCTAGTTGTCTTTCTCTGCAATCAGAGGTTCTGGGCCGGGAGACGTTAAAAATCTAAATGACGGTTCTAGTGTAGACCTTGATTTCTTTCACTGATGCTGGTAGGTTTTTTTCGCTCTCTAGTAGTTCCATCCTTACTTCGAGTATGGCTTCCGATTCCCTTAGAGGACAAAGCTGTCAGTACATGATAAATGATGCGACTCTTCTCGGTGCTGGCGCTTACCGAAGTATGAAGAACGAAAACAATCGCGTTTTCGCTGATGCCATTCCGAGATTGAAAAAAAGGCCACAATAGCATTCTATAGGTACAGCTACGCCAATGAAATAAATTGGTAGTCATCATACCGTAATTTGTCATTGGGAATGATTTTCAGTAGAGTAACTGTAGTGTACGTGCGTTTTGTGCACCCTTATTTTAGTCGGAATAAATGCCTTTTTGCTTGCGTCTTTTGCGTAAAGAAATGCTTAAACTTCGGTCTCTTCTGATTAATATCTTCGTTGCGTGTTTCCCTGCATTCAACTGGCTGTGTCCAAAAAGAAACTTGAGGATTGGCGTGGCTGGAACTTTAAAGCGTATCTGACGTCAACCAGCTCTTTATCTTCGACAGAACAATATACGAAGAATTAGAATTTGTTGAAGAACTGTGGATTTGAAATCATTAAAAACCAGCACCAAATGTACCGACAAATTCAACGCACTCAATGATTCTAAATATTTCATTATTTCTAAATATGGAGGGTTTGGGAAGCGCATGGCATTGCAGCAGATGGAAGTAAAGCAATGTTTAGTCGTAGACCAGGGTTAGTAGCAGAGGCGTAGGGGGAGACGGGCGGTGCGCCCCGGGTGACACCAATTAAAATGTTTTATAATTGAAATTATATAATTTAAATAATTTACTTATAATTATTTATATTAGTAAGAGTTTTGTTAGTTTTAGTAATTTGAAGTTTTTATAGTTGGAATTATATAATATTTATGGTTTAGTTAAAAATTATTTATATTAAATTAATAAGTATACATTTAAATCATAAATACTAAAAGAGCAAAACAAAGAAATAATGTAAACTAAAATGTGAAACTATAAGCGGTAAGCACCTATTTTTCAGTGTTCAAGGAGTCTCGATTTTAACGATATTTTTATATTTAATTTGTAGGGGGGGTGATGGTGTGATACTATTAGTTTTGCCCCAGGTGATACCATCAGAAGCTACGCCACTGGTTAGTAGAACTTTGTAAGGGAAAGTAATACATTGTTTGTCCACTGAATTATCCTCCAGCAGGCTATCCAGCAGGACATCCTTTGCAATAAAGAAACCGTAAATAGTACAATATCAGATGTTTCAAATTGGTTCCGAAATAACAAATTAATAGTAAACGAAAAGAAAACTGTTTTAATGCAGTTTTCCATTTCAAATAAACAATTGACTGATGTTACCATTGACTGATGTTATGTGTACCATTGACTGATGTTAAGGCAACAAAATTTTTATGTCTCTCAATTCAGTCAAACCTTAAATGGAACGTCCATTTAAATGAATTGAACACAAAATTAATTTCATTATGCTACGCGTTCAGAATTCTTGCAAATTCAGTCAGCCTTCATACTGCTCGTTGTGTATATTTCGCGAATGTTCATTCCCGCCTGAGATATGCCATAATATTCTGGGGAAATACATCTTACAGCTCCCAGACTTTTATATTACAAAAACGAATCGTACGAATAATAACCAAATCCCACCCACGTGATTCATGTAAGCCTCTCTTCATTAATCTAGGAATTCTACCATTACCGTGTCTTTTTATTTACGAATCAGTGGTTTTTGTAAAAAATGACTTGCTCAAGGGCGGGAATATTTTTTCAGAAAATGCCGAAGTCTATTACTATAACACTCGACGTAGATATCATATTCATCAGGTGACAGTATCAACCGCTCACTACAAAAAATTCACATACAATACATGTACATTATTTTACAACACTTTGACAGATGACGTTAAACGATTAAATTCAATAGAAAAGTTTAAATCACAAGTGAAATCGTTTCTGCTGCATAACTGTTTCTATACAATTAGAGACTATACTGAGCATCACAAGAAAAGTAACATTAATTTTAACAATGATACTTAATGCATTATTTACCATTTGGACTGTATAAATGAGTATAAACAACCTGTAACAACTATTGTACTACAGCTTCCAGGTCTAATGACCCCCATCTCGATCAGGTTTTTCGTCCAGTTTCCCTGATCCATTGAGCAAATGCTGAGATGGCCCTTGTTTTGCTTCTGGACATAAATGTAACTTCATTTTCTGTGCACGTCTTCTAGAATTCAGTGGGAAATACAATTATTCAAATTATCGTTTCCATGTTGTCGCGGCAGGAAGTAATAAGAGCCAAAATTTATTGCTTATTTATCTTTGAAAATAGATTTTATTACATGGGAGTTTTTTTGTTGTTTTTTTCTCCCTTTCAAAATTCAAAATTTATTGCTTATTTACCCTTGAAAATAGATTTTTTTACATGGGAGTTTTTTTGTTTTTTTTCTCCCTTTCAAAATTCAAAATTTATTGCTGGTTTATCCTTGAAAATAGATTTTATTACATGGGAGTTTTTTTTTCTTTCTTTTTTTTCTCGCTTTCAAAAATTCAAAATTTAAGTAGTATATGACTTAGTGTAGGGATCACAGAATTTTGAAAATGTGCACACAATTCACTTTTCCCCATAGCACGTCATACGCAGTTTTTAACTTTTTTTTGGACGTAAAATAAATAAATAAATCTATGGAAAAATTAGAAGGCTCAATGAGACAGTGAAACCTGTTGTAAATACTGGAAATTTAATAAAGAGATGCAACAAAGCTCAGAGACACTGCGTTTATTGCATTCCTGGACAATTTGGAAGCTGTGTGTAGTGACATTTCGTTGTAATGTGAAGTGCGCTGGCTAAGTGCTCTAAATGGCTTGCAGCAGTTTTTTAGGTTGAGGCATGTAATTCTTGCATTCAGTTGGATGTAATGGAAAGTGCTCTGATGGCAAATAATACAGCACGCTTTCCATTTCAAATAATCCATCCGCAGTTGGGAGGAGAAGAAGAAGATTACACAAAATATAGTATATTTCATGAAATAATTATTGATATCAAGATGATGTTTCGCGACAGATTCCAGGATTTTGACTCCCCAAAACCAAAATTTGCACTATTCAACACCTCAATGCAGATTAAAGTGGGAGATGCTCGGCGGCCTTCAAATTGTAATTTGTAATCTTCCGCAATCACATACCTCTGCAGAAGTGATCCGTGTCATCGTTTAACCGCCTTCGCGCCTTTAGTGGTAGCTCATGAAGTACAAATCAAGAATTCTCTCGCGGTTGTATAGGTCCTCATTGCTCCCCCGCTTTGTATTATGGAAATTCTCTCCGTGGACCCACGCCTTCATCGACGCTCGGGCCATTGAATACGAACCATAAGGCCGGTATTCGTGGATTGTTCCAAATCAAATACTTGTTTTCTGAAGCCGGAGAACCATCTGTGGGCCGACGGTGAGATATTTTGATGTGTTTCGATGGTGCGAAATTGTCAGCTATAGATACTCCCTCCCGCCACGCAATCCTTTATACTAGACTTCATACGCGCTCAGAGAGTCTTTTTCATTCATTGGGTGCCCGTTTCTACACTCTTGAGAAAAGCGTAACTATAAATTTTCTGTGAAACGTCGAAGTCCTGATTCCCCTAGAAACGTCTTAGGACCGTAATAAACCTTAGATTGTCAAACATCCACAAATCAACAACTCCATGTACATTCATAAAGCACATCAGGACATAAAATCCACGGATCCCGGCTACAACTTCAACCACGCTGATGGTTCTTTCAAAATGCTAAGTACTCATATAATGTGCTTTCCATTGCCCAGTGCCATCCGCTGCTTCAGAGCATACCCTTTTGTGCAGTATATTTACAGCAGGAAAATACGCTGTTGTAGGCACTGAAGTTGGCTCAATCAGTTTCGTTACGGGATGTGGTCTGCCACGATTCTACGGGAGCTCAAAACTCGTCTCCTCTTCTTGTGACCCTTAAACAACGAATATCGAACACCACATGCATACGTTTTAGAGAAGAAAAACAGAGTCCTCCATGTGGAGGTTCTTGTATTTACGTTAGAAATAATAGAAATAAAAATGGCAATTTGGTGACTCGTTCACGGTTGATGACAGACATTTTGTTCCTGACACAGCTCGGTGCTCGAAGTGCCGTAAGGAGGACTCGGATAGCAATGCATTAAAAATGTAAAATATGTATGTAGTGAAGAGATTTAAAGCGGGTATATATGCATTAACAACGCATATATTATGCAAAACGTCATAAAAATGATGAGGTTTATTATTAATCACTGAAGATCTAAGTAACATGTAATCTACCAAAACAATGCAAAAGGCGAAAAAATCCTTCGCATGCCTTCCTTACGAGGGGAAGTAAAGCTGGCTATCCCACGGAGGCGAACGTTACCTTGATCAGGATCTGCTTCGCTTCTTCATTGAGTCTTTCTTGAGTAAGCTTCATCTTTCTTGAGTAAGAAATTAATGTACGAGATTTATTATTAATAATAATAATAATAATAATAATAATAATAATAATAATAATCAAATACATTGTAGCACTTGTAGTAGTACAAAGGATTAACATGAAATTGTGGGGTGAAGTTTGCGCTGTCTCTAACTTATTATTTCGCTTCTTATTTTCTATTTTTCTCCGTGGCAACACGTCATAACATTGCTCTTCGTGGACAAGTCTCCACGACACCCCGTTGATGTTATGGATGGAGGGATCGGCTCACCCATGTTGTAGATTTAATGCATATAAAAGGATCTTCAGCTTAAAAGAAACCTCTGAACTAAATTAAAAATCGCCTATTTCGTCTTCCGAGTCTTCTTTCTCCGCTAATAGTGAAAGAGCGTAGCGAAATTTGCGTGGTCAGACGGAGCAGCAGGCCTGATGCCCTGAGTCTTTCCGCATAAATATAAGGCATCATCGAACAGAATTGATGTTTTCTGCCACTTCGACTGCTGTTGAGACCAGATTATAAGAAGAGAGCGGATCGATAGGCACTATAAAATGGAAAATTGGCTGGCAAGAAGGCGCTAAAAATTCTCAAAAATAGGCATGTTAATAGGCATTTAAACTCAGAAAAGCCACTAATGTACTCGTATAAGGGAAAAGCAAACCACTTATGATATTTTTTGCTAATTTTACATTTTATTATGGCAACAAATAACTACAAAGAGTTAGAGCCAAATGATACGTGCACGTCAACCACCGTCAATAATTATCTGTTCATGTAAAGCTCACGTAGATGGCAACTCGTTCAAGCAAACTTAATAGTAAGTAGTATCTGCTAAATCCAAGACGAAAGTGCCAAACAAACGTCTTGAAAAGTATCACATACTGAAATGGCAGTGTGTTACCAAATACTGTTCAAGATGCGCTGAAGTAAACTGTGATGTCCTGTCACTCAAAATATGCTTTTATCTTGAAAACGACCTTTCTATATCACATGAACACACAGGAGCATATTTCATAGAAGTAAGTTTCATGATAATAGATGTCTCACTTTTGCCTTTCAATATTGAATTCACTTTTATCATCGTGGCGCAACCCGGATTACGTTGCAATACTTCTTACTGGCAGTATTACTTACGTTGCCGCTACTTCTTTACCCGTGTTACCTGCTACTTGGCTTCAATCTGTTTGAAGATTTCGAATTGTAGTTTACTGCATCCACAAGAGGCATACCTCTCTCTTCCAGTTTTGTTAAAATCCGAGGGATTTTACTGAAATGAGTAGCGATCTAAACCAGATTTTCTGCAAGATTTAGATATACTGAGACCTTCTGTGCTTCAGATATAGCAATAGCTTCGTCTTCGTGCAACCTCTTTGATATTAGTGGCATCTGTGCTTAATTTCTGGCGGAACGGACGGAACGGCGTTCCGGTACCCCGGGAATAATTATTATATGCAACTATTTCTATAGAATTAATAAGTAATTCCGAGCGCATTCCGGAACCTAAAATTTTACAAATCAACCACTGAGTGGTATGCTCAGTGTAATAAATGCAGCTTCAAGCCACGTACCCAACGCTAGAACTCCCTCACTTAAACAGTCGTCTGATATTACTTGTAGAGTAGAATCTAATACCAAACAAAAATTACTAAATTGAAGATAATCTTTCATTTAATATATTAAATTCTACATAAATGTAACAATTACAGAATTTCATTTGAGCTTGTAATGAAAGCTACAAGTTTTTTTTATACACTGCATTGTGCTGTTATTTGTAATGTTTTTCTTTTTCACATTCATCTTCTTTTCATGTTCCGTTATTTCAAAAATTTGTCTCGTGAATTTGACTTAACGGCAGTTTGCGTGTAACGAAAGCTGGCGTTGCGCGTAGTTTCGTTCTCTTATTTAATCTTGGACATTTCTTAAGAAAGTAATAAAGTAGATAATGGTATATGAGGTTAGCAGCAAATTGGTCCGCAGGTAAACGTCCATCACCAAAATGTCCACTCGCAGAAATGTTCATTTGTGTAAATGGCCACTTCATTATAGGTCCAATACTGTTTCGTCCAAGTTATATGTCCATTGCAGAAATGTCCAGTAGCCTGTCCACTGTAATTAACGCTTAGTGGGATGAAACGGAAAATGACGTTTATTTGACAAAAATCTATGGAAACTTTATTGACTTTTTAAAGTATTACACATGAAAAATCGTATTTCAATTTGTTTTCTTTTACCACAGGATCAGCGTGAAATTTCGTTATGAAAGAGCTCGTACATACTTTTTGACATTGTTGTCCTTGTAAGCCTGGTATCTGCTCACTATTTCAATTCCCTTTGTCTTGTGACATACTTCTTATTTATGGGATGTCGAACATTGAGTCCACTTTGGAATTGTATCAATTTCTGTTTAATTTTGTTCGTTTCTAAGATTTTCTAAATTTTTCGAAATATTAGCGTGGTGTCCAGAGATCATCCTTTAAAATTTAGAATGGAATGTCTGTATTACATTGTTCGCCGACCGGTAACATATGTACTCCTACTTTAGATGTATTCTGCTAGGTTTAAAAGGTCTTCGTTGATTTCTTCTGATAGACTGTGGAATATCATTTCTATATTGTTCGAAGGAACAAAAGGCATAGATAAAATCCCTTGCATTTGTTACCTTTGCGTTGGTTCTTCTGTGTTTACATAGGCTCTCTCTAAACTAACAATTTTTTTCTGTACACGGCTTGCGAGAAGTGAAATTGGCACACCTTAATGGTACCATTTGGGAAACGGCACTTTGCAGCATATAAGTTGGCTATTTCAAAGTCTATCTTGATTCGAGTCTGCGACCTAGTCTATAAACTTCTGCTTGCAAAATGTAGTATATGGTGATGCATGTTCATTTTTTCGTGTTGTTAATGCAAACACCAATGGAAATGCTCTTGCATTGGCAAATCCGTGCAAAGTTACGATTTGCGTGAACAATGACGAGACAGTTTTAAAAGTTCCATCCGTGTAAATGCATGATGACGCACAGAGATGGTCAATATTTCTGGTGGTTGCAAATATAATTATTCTGTCATCATTATTCTCTCCAGTCAAATCCACCCCTCTCACATACAATTAATTCTGCAAAGTTGAATCATATGGATGAAATATCTCTTCTACTTCTAATAATTTGCGGCCGATAACGATTCTGTTCCCGGTTTACGCATCGTAGTTAATTTTTTCTCTCAGACAAGTTAGCTAAACCCTCTTTATTTGTAATGCCAGCTATAACTTCTCTCACAATAAGACTAGGATTTTCGTTAGGTCGTTCAGTAGCTACTTGTCGCGTAATACTCTGCACTCTTTTTCCTTCGATGGGAGCACTCATGGGCGTGTGCTCCATAATCATCCTTCTCATGACTACATCGCTATTTGTTACACACCGAGATTTGCAGATTTCTCTTTCGGAGTACCTCCAATACATTTTATTTCCATTTCTTCTTCGGGAATAGAAGTGGTATGTAAATCCTTACTCAAAAAAATGTTCTTCTGCGAGAAAATGTAAGTTTCCATTACGAATTACCTTAAAAATTGTTATTAAGGTCTACAACAACACATTTCTAATATCAAGAATGCTAAAAATGAAATATGAAAGTTAATATTGATGAAGGCAATGCATTTCGATCGAACAGAACCTGACGTTACACATTTTGTAGACAACATTAAGTGAACATTCTTGTGGACGTTTGGACGTTCTGTCCATGGACATTTTGCTGTGGACATTACGTTCATTGGGCTTTATGCAGTGGACATTTTTGCTCTGGACTTTGTGTTAATTGGACATTGTCCTGTGGACCGATGGACCTGAAACCGTATATAATTCTCCTGATATTCCTTTTTTATCGTATTTTTTTTTCTTGCAGGTCTGAAGGTGTGCTACCCGACGATGAATTTATTCCATTCGATCCACCTATAGTCAGCAAGTATGGGCCCATTTCCCGCATGTCCAAAACAATTCTAAGACCAAGTAGCACAGTTCAAGTTTCAGCTTCTTTCGGAGAAGGGACGATATCGACACCAGTGGTGTGCAGGCCAGTCCCAGCTGCCAGTCCTATGGCTTCTTGGTATCTTAATACAGCACAAGGTATGCGTTCTGTATTAGGAAAAGCTATTACGCTAGTGAAGAAAGAGAACATTCATTTTAAAAGATATTTTTTCATGTTATACTCTTAACCGTCTTAATAGTTAGAATTTCCTTGGTTTGCCCGTTTTTGCAATTACCTCTTTGCGAAATACAAGTATATAATTCTATATAAATATATACTTGTATATGAAGTTCTTTTAAATGTAACACTTTTATTGCTTCCCCCGTTAAAAAAATAATAGTGTTGAATGAAAATGCATGATCCCTCACACTATTCCTCATCTCGAAACGATATGTTTTAATTTTTCATGGAAAATGTGTGTAAGTGGAATGGTGGCTGATATGAGAAAATGGCATTTTTTCTTACTTACGTGATCTCTTATTTACTTGTATTATTGCATCACTGTTCTTAATAAAATGTGCATTATTACTTGAGTGCAGATGTGGATGTTGCGCACGGTATAATATGGTCCAATTAGACTGCTTTATTTGTGTTAATTTTTCTTTCCGAACAAATATATTCATTTCTTTTGTAAATAAACAATTTACATGTTTCTGTAGTGTTTATATGTTTCTGCAGTGCTAATTTTTGTATAGAAAGTACTTCTTCAAGCCAACTTTCGAGTGCTTATTGTGGCCCAGCCATTCGGAATATCCAAGGAGATTATTCGAGAAAATATGCTTAAAACTGTCTAAAGAGTTTATTTTCGAAGTTTCCACGTTTCCTCCCCGGACATTCTGTAAAGTATACTTTTCCGTAAATATAACGTTTTTGATCATATGAGACCCTAAATCTCAGGTTAGACGTTCGCCGAGGAAGTACGTACGTCACATGTGTACTTTACTATTCATAGTTTGGTTTCAATTAAGGTGATGGAAATTCCTCAGTCAAACCTCAATAGTTTAAAGTGCCTCAGGAAATAAATAATTCTTCGTCTTATCACCATTTTGAGTTATCAAAAATCGTATATCTTCCAATTTCGAAATGCTTATTAATTAAATAAAAGATCGTGCACTTACACACACACACACACACACACACACACCTCACTCTTACACTCTCATTCGCATACACTTTCACTCTCATACACTTTCTCACTCACACTCTCTCGCTCTCACACACACACACACACACACACACACACACACACAAACAACAAATTAAATTATTTTAAAATATAATATTCATCAAATCATAAAAACATTCCAATGTGCTGGAATTAAAATCAGTAATTTTTTTAGTTAATTCTGTGTTAAAAACGAGTTAAATGCCGTTTGCAGATTGTAAACCTGGCCATTTGTTCAGATGCTATTGGTAATGGAATTTTAACCTATTTTGGTGCTGATACCTCCTTTTACTTTCTCGTATCCATACGTATGTACGGAGCTATATATTTATTTATTTATTTTACGTCAAAAAAACAGTTAGAAACTGCGTATGACGTGCTATGGGGAAAAGTGAATTGTGTGCACATTTTCAAAATTCTGTGATCCCTACACTAAGTCATATACTACTTAAATTTTGAATTTTTGAAAGGGAGAAAAAAAAAACTCCCATGTAATAAAATCTATTTTCAAGGATAAACAAGCAATAAATTTTGAATTTCGAAAGGGAGAAAAAAAAACCAAAAAAACTCCCATGTAAAAAAATCTATTTTCAAGGGTAAATAAGCAATAAATTTTGAATTTTGAAAGGGAGAAAAAACAACAAAAAACTCCCATGTAATAAAATCTATTTTCAAACATAAATAAGCAATAAATTTTGGCTCTTATTACTTCCTGCCGCGACAACATGGACACGATAATTTGAATAATTGTATTTCCCACTGAATTCTAGAAGACGTGCACAGAAAATGAAGTTACATTTATGTCCAGAAGCAAAACAAGGGGCTATATACATAGTGTAGAGAAAGTTATGTAATGCTGCGGGAAATCGATTTCAAGATTTCAAAGGAAATACACGTTTTGGTGGCCCCTGATACCAAAAAAGGTTGTTTTTTCTCCCGAAACCTCCGTCCGTCCAGGGACCGAAAAGGTATTGAATACCGGTAAAATACCGGTACTTTTTCGTACCTCTATCAATTACCTTTATTATTTTATACCTGGAAAATACCTTTATAGGACGTCTATATCGGTATGGACATCCATAAAGGTTATACCGCTATAATACAATTTCAATGGAAATAATGTCGGTCAGACCATTCACAAAGAGAAAATAACTTCCTTCCAATTTGCGAAATGCTTATTAATTAAATAAAAGATCGTGCACTTCCACACACACACAAACTCACTCTCACTCACACACTCTCTCTCACTCTTACACTCTCATTCGCATACACTTTCACTCACATACATTCTCACTCACACTCTCGCACACACGCTTGCTCTCACACACACTCACTCCCACACGCTCATATTCACTCCCATACACTCACTCTTTCTCTCTCACACACAAACACTTGCTCGCTCTTTCTCTTTCAGTCTCTCTCTCTCTCTCTTACTCACACACACACACACACACACACACACACATAGACACATATGCAAACATTCGGCAAAAAGTTTGCTAGGGTCAACGGTCAAACATTCGTCGCTCACATATCAACCCTCCACTCTGCGAAAAGAAATTGATAGTCTGGAGCGTGTTGAGTGCTTTATCCTCTGTCAGAGCGAAATCTAAGGATTGGGCCGAACCGGACTCGTCTGTAGGTCGAAACGCTGACCTCCGGAAATAGCCTACACAACGGCGCAGCCCTCGCAGCTCCTACAAAGTGACAACTGATTCCGAGAATCCATCGGCAGCAGCGCGAGGAACGTTACGCGAAGCTTATCAACCGGTGTCAGAAATCTAGCGCATTCGTCCTTTCACAACTGATGGCAAAGGCCATATCCGTTGGACTCTTTTTAGTTTGAAGTGCACAGGGACAAGCGTTCTTAACACTTCTACTGATATCAGTTGTAAGGATATCGTAAACTAATGTTATTTTTAATGAAATGAAAAAGAAACTACATATCGTGCGCTTGTCATTCTAAGTTACACTCTGTTTTGATACTTTTTATTACACCATTATTGTGAATATTGCGTGTAAAGAAGCAAAAGTGAAATATATGCATTTATTTTTTTATTCTATATCAAGATAACATTTTCACGAACCCAGTTTGCAATAATTGTATTTGGATTATTCACGCATGTGTTCGACCTTCTCATCTTTCTGAACCTGTCATGTAAATACTGGTTTTTGTCACCCTGCGTGCCCTCCGAGAAAATGGACACTGTCGAAAGATAGGCTGTTAATGACGGCGCGGCGTAAGTGCGGCTGCACTGATCAATACCAGGTGGATGCCTGGGTATTTCTTTATCAAACGCGCCGCAAGCGAACATTCCTTTCTCTAGATAGTGATTCCGGGCGCGCCAACTGCTAAGGTCACTAGTCCCGTAAGTGTAGTGCATTCATTTCGTTGGTAGGTGACAGTGATCCATCCAAACTGTGGTGAGATCCAGCGCCAACCTACCGTCGACTAGTGGGGTTTTCCTCAGCAAGGTTCTCCCATCATTGGGGCCCCGCCCCAGCCGGGACAAACTCTTTTAAGCTCCCGGCATGTGTGGTAGTGAAGTGCATGTGTCACTATGTGTAAATAAAGGGTGAGAATAGTACAAAGAAGAGAAAGGAAACATCGCGCGTGGTCCGAGAAGAATGCTAAAAGCCGGCTGCTCCGAACGGTAGTTTCCCGTTATGTCTCCGATCAACACCAGGCGAATACTGGAGCAGTACCTTAACAAACGGGCCACGGACCGCGCGCGATGTTTCCTTCCTTTCTTCTATCCTACTTACAGACACATACTTACATGCGCTACACCACCACACATGTTCAATCACTAATAATTGGTTGCGGATTTTGTTGACCTAAAACATCGCCAAAAATTATCAATAAAATGCTTTAAAAATGCGCAGAAACCAAAGAAAATGACGTAAAAATCCTTATCAAAACCAGTTCGGACGAACAACTCAGGCTGTTGGATACGTTACTAATGTAATCGAGGCTTCTTCCTTTCGTTCGAGTGACCTCAGCTTGCAAACTTTTGGTTTGGACTGTTCTTTACCGGGAAATCTCTGTCTTTAGTTATCCCAAAATCGGCCGAACCGGCAATGGTGCTGATATACGTCACAATTTCATTCTCACAACTGCTGTCAAAGCAATTTCTGAGCGAACAAATCAAATAGGTGACTGAGTAATTCTGTGAAGAGCATTTGTTGCGTGTCAAAAATATTATTTGAAGCAAGTACCATTAAAACTGATATTAAAATCGATGAAATCAGCAAAAATGCATTAAAAATTATGGAAAAGGTAAAAAAATGACTTATTGGTCGAAATCGATGAAAAATTCGAAATAATGACCTATAAAATGGGTCATTTCCTTTTGTCGTAACATAAAGTGAATTTCTATACTAAACCGCATTGTACTAAAGTGAAAAAAAAAAAACATTTCATTAAAATCCGCTCCCTACTAATAATAATTCAATCATGAAAAGGAACAAACTTCAGGCTCTGACTGATCTCCCGACATAATAGTGTAGTGTGTGAAAGAATGTATATTTAAGGTGAAAGGATGAGGAATAAAAGATAATGTGCGATCATGGCCCGTTTTTCGTCCGTCTGTTCGTCCATCAGTGAACACTACTAGCGGTTAAACCATGCACAGGACTTTTTCAAAATTGAAGAAACCCCTGTCCATCCGGCTGTAGTCGAAGCTTTGATATATTGAGAAACATTCTTGAAAATTTGGGGGTACTTTAATGAAGCACCCCGGACATTTTCAAAATTTTCTCAAAAAGGGCACCAAATTTTTTCTTTAAATTACTTCTAAGAATAGTTAAATACACTTATAAAGGTGGCATAGGCCCGATTTTCACGGTTAACTTTGAATTTTCGAAAATTGCAAAAGATTCAATTTTTTCGGTGTCAATACAACTACAAAATTGAATACAGATTTTTCCTTCAAATTAAATTTGTTGTTCATAAAATAGCTCTTTCATGAAGGTCATGTAGATTTTTTTTTGAAAATATTAGTAGTTTTCGTGCTATAGTGCGTGTAATATTTGCAATTTTAAGAAATAACAAAAACAAGATTTTCTCTAAACGGCTCCAATTATTTTGTTTAAATTTTTGGTAGCGTTAGTGCCAAACAAACCCTATATGATGACATAAACGCTATATTGCTCTGTTGTTGTTGTTGTTTTTTTTTTTTTCAAAAATTATGAAACTAATTTTTTTCTTGTCTTCCACGTCGGAAATATTTACATTACATGCAATTTCTTCACGTTATTGTACTTATCAGTACATGTGCTTTAAATAATGTCATTTAAAGTTTTTCGAAAATTCAAGAGTTTTCTGTTAAAGTGAGCTCAAAATTCTGCACATTCAGAAACGCACAAGTGCAATTTTCACAAAAATGGCTTCAAATGTTTTCTTCGAACTCTTCCAACGGTTAGTGCGAATTGCACTGCTTAATATTTAAAGTTTATTTTCGTGTATTTTGTTTTTTTAATACCTCACGCCATTAATATGCGCATTTCCATCGATTTGTGTAGATTATTGCATTTCTAATTAGAAATGCCTCAAATGTTTTCAGATGAAGTTTTTCGAAAACTCTATAGATTCCTCTTAAAAGGAGCTTCAAATTTCACATTTACAGTAACGCTTAAACGCCATTTTCTTATAAACGGCTCTAAATGTTAGAATGAAAATTGTTATTTGGGACGAGGTTTCACTCTTGTAATATATTCTTAAAGTAATATTTTGGTTCTACTATTAGGAAACAGAAAGGTTGAGAAAATTTTTAAAAAATGTACTTTTTGCGGTGAAACATCGCAGCTGGCAGAAGGACGGGACAACACCATAAAGCCAGTCCACACCAAGAAAATTAGAAAACATTACTACGAGAAAGTTTGTGCCATTCTGTCCCACCTCTATGGCGGTAATTATTTTCTAGCTCCTATAGCAAACTGCAAGTTCTGTCTGCACGATAGTAAGTCAAAAGTGTATTTTCGGACTAAAATGTTCTATCTGCAAAACTACTTTTAAAACTACTATACTTCCAATTAGTTTTTCTGTCAAGAAAGATCCTCATAGGAAGGGGAAATTGCTAGAAATTCACAAAATTATGTGAACATTTTGTCTCTTAAATTAAAGCCTCAACTTCAGTTGCATCCCCTGTAAAATTCACTTCAGTGCAGTTAGACCCCTTTTATTTTAAGGTCGCGACATGGACGATAGGTTTAATTGTGTATGGAGTGGAACATTGGAAATGAACCATGGAACACGAGTGGCTAGTGTGAGAAATTTATTTTGTATTTGATTAATATTAGTTTGTGATGCATTTGTCCAAAAGAGGTATGCATATAGTATTAGATAAATAGAGTAGATTAGAATTAGATAGTATTAGATAAATAAATTATTTTTGCAGGTAAGTTTATACAAGCTGGTGTCAGAACACTACATTTTATATCTTTGTCTACTTTTGAGTAACTCGATATATTATGCAGTAAACTGCAAATAATCGTCCTTATGAAAATAAATTGTCTGACAACATTCACGAACGCAAAGACCAATGACGTTTCCTTGAGAGATCCCTGATGGAACCGTTGCTAAAGATGAAAGATCAAAAAAAAAAGATCACAAGAAAAGTAACATTAATTTTATCAATGATACATAATGCATTAATTACCATTTGGACTGTATAAATGAGTATAAACAACCTGTAACAACTATTGTAACACAGCTTCCGGGTCAATGACCCCCATCTCGATCAGATCCATTGAGCAAATGCTGAGATGGCACATCAACGTCTTCTAGAATTCAGTGGGAAATACAATTATTCAAATTACTTTCTTGTCGCGGCAGGAAGTGTCTTATTTATACATCGGAAAATCGCATTCATTTCTTCCTTCTTCATCATACATAGTATATGATTTAGTGTAGGGATCTTTTGAAAATGTGCACAATTCACTTTTCCCCATAGCCCGTCATACGCAGTTTTTAACTGTTTTTTGACGTAAATAAATAAATAAATAAATAAATAAATAAATAAATAAATAAATAAATAAATAAAAATAAATCTGTTGTGCGAATCGAACTTTGTTTCCTGTCTCGAAGAAATTCATCAATCCGCGCCATACTTCTGGTGTCAATACTCGGATGCATTCATTTCTTCTTCTTCTCATACATGAGTGTGGGGACTGCAATTGTCTTGTAAAATTTAAGGCGTGTCTCCTTTCGTGTTCGGTTTCTAAGATACTTATATATCGTTCCACAAACATTTCGGAATTTTACTCGTTTATCTTCCACGTCATGATCTATATTACAGGATAATACACAGCCTAAGTACTTGATGTTGTTAACTTGTTCTAAATTGTTGTTTCCTATTGTTATTTTAGATCTTACTGGATATTTGTCTCGGAATGCCATGACTTTTGATTTTTGAGCGGACATTTGAAGTCCATATTCTTCAAGTGTTTTCTTTAAGATAAAATGGACAGTTGGAGCTTGTTTTCAGTCTCTTGTATCACCACTTTGTTATCAGCGTATAACATTGAATTGAAGTAAAAAGAGCCTTTTAATTCTACACCTCTGTCGACTTTATTTTTCCATATTCTATATATGTCGTCCAGATATATGTTAAAAAGTGTTGATATTGAACAGCCTTCCCTTACTCCTTTATTTATTGGGACAATTATATTAGGTTTACATTTTCGTAAGATAATCGAAGTTTCTCTGTATACACTCTTTATAGCTTCGATAAGATGTCTTGGGTAACCTCTCCGTCCTAATATTTCCCATAGATGAATGCGTAGAACATTGTCAAAAGCTTTTTCAAGATCTACAAACGCAAGATGCGTTTCTTTATTATGTTTTCTTCGCTCTTCTATCAATCGCTTTAAGGTAAATATTGTATATGTAGATGAACGGCTTTTTCTGAATCTCGTTTGCTCTTCTGAGAGAAGTGCTTCGGCTATTGCCTTCAGTCATTGATTTAGAATTCTAACGTATACTTTGTAGGTAGTGTCTAGCAGACTTATTCCTCGATAATTCTGGGTGTTAGTTCTATTGCCTTTCTTGTACAGGGACATCACTGTCGCCTATTCTTGAGGAATCTCGAGCTGCCTTCAGCACACATTAAACAGCTTTAAGAGGTGTTTATGCAATTTCTGACTTCCAATTCGCTGTTGATTCCATTTGGTTCGGGCGCATTCCTATTTTTTAATCCTTTTAAAGTGATTGTCAGCTCCTCCCATGTGATGTCAACTTCTGGATAGTTTGCTCTGTGGTTAACAGCAGTGTTTTCTTTATCATCGTGCCACAGAGATCGGTAGTGTTCTGCCCACTTGTCTATTTCTATGATTTTGGCATTTACATCCTCTTTTATAGATCTACTAGCTGACCCGGCGAACTCTGTTCCGCCGTAACAGCCGGTCCCATCTTTTTCTCGCGTCGCACTCACTGTGAGAAACTGTACTGTGAGAACTGTGCTGTGAGAAACTTGTTGCACTCGTGATAATAAAGCAATTGCAGATTTGTGTTTTTCTCTCAAACAAAGAAGAATTTTAAAAAAACGCTCTGATATTAAATAGATAATTAAAAAATCTATTACGTAGCAGAGCGTTTTTTTGGAATTGATTTTTGTTTAAGAGAGAAATACAAAGCTGTAATCATAGGGACCGTCTGTTAAAGGCAATAAATAAGCAGATTTTGGAATTTATTAAGTTAAATTGTTTATTAGAAAATACAAATAAAAAAATAAGTAGATTAATCATTCATTATTGTTCCTGTATTTTGGTGCATAGGTTGCACTCTTCAGTTAAGTACCTTGTGATACACGACATTTTTTGTTTTATTATCAGGCGCCAATGCGAAATCACGCGAAAACGTGCGTTCTCACACAGGAACGCTGTCGAACGGGATAAACAGTATCCTATGTCCGTCTCCTGACTCTAAGCTAACTGCTCACCAATTTTCAGCCAAATCGGTACAGCCGTTCTTGAGTTATAAATAGTGTAACTAACACGACTTTCTTTTATATATATAGATTTAGGGACTTTATAACTTTGTAAGCTAAAGACTGTCATCATGTACATCATGTTCAATATTTGCAATAAATCTTTCCCAAGATGCATTGTGGGCTTTCTTTATTGCATTTTTTGCTTGATATCTTGCAATGTGGTACTCTTGTTTATTAACGTGTGTTGGGTTGCGTAGATATTTATTATAACATTTTTTCTTTATTTTAACTAATTCTTCTATTTCTGTCGACCAGATTTTTAACCTTCTTTTACTTTTTAATTTCTTTTCCATCCCCAGGGCTTCCTTAGCAGCCTTTGTCAGAGACATTTTCAAATTAACCCATATTTCTTCCACATTGTTACTTAAAGGATTTAGATGTGTTTCTTCAGTCTACGTTGATTCAATTCCCTCGTGCTTTCATCTTCTAAACCGTGCACTTTGTTAACTTTCTCTACATCATCATTTGGAGTTTTTTTCTTTGCTTTTCGCCATCTTGGATACATCTTGATGCGAGATACTACTAGATGAGATACTAGACTAGATGAGATACGTCTGAGTAGACGTCAGAACCTCTCAACACATTTGTATCCATTACTTGTTTTGATATTCTCTGGTTATCAATTACTTAATGTATTGATGATCTGCAGTTTCCATTGGCCCAAATAAATTTGTGAATTAGTTTCTTGCGGAAAAAGGTGTTTGTTACTTTTAAATTGTTAAAAACTGCGAATTCTCCAAGTTTCATTCCATTCTTATTTATTGTTTCTTCTCTAAATGTTCCTATAGATCCGTGGACTGCTTTGTTTCCCACTCTGGCATTCATATCGCCCATAATGAGTACTTCGCATGTTTGATTATATTTCTCTATAGTTTTTTTGGAGCGTTGAATAAAAACTGACAATTTCTTATTCCAGTTCTTTCGACCGTCCTTCCACTGGGGCATAAGCGCCTATGATGACCAGGTGGCCGCGATCATGTTTTACTCTGATTGTAAGAATTCTATCGTTCACATATTCATATTCTTTAATCTGAGGTTCCCATTTCTTATCTACAAATATCGCTACTCCTTTTAAAGCTTTCATGTTGTCCTCGACACCACTGTAGAACATTGCATAATTCCTTACATATTTTGAGCCTTTTAATTTATTCTTTGTTTCAGTCACTACGGCAATGTTTATGTTTTGCTCTTCCAGTATTCTAGTTAGCAAATTTTCTTTGTTTGCGATTCCCCTTACATTCCAAGTTGCTACTCTTAAAATATCCGCTACCCATTTATTCTTGTCCATTTTCTTTGCTTGGTTTGTCATCGTATCTTGAGTGTTTCCGAGGCTTCGTCGGGTGCTGCAAGTATATTTCGGTTTTTCATTGACGGGGTACTAACCTGACGCACAGCCCCCAACCTGGAGAACCAGAGCTTTTTATTTAGGATTGTCTCTCCCTTAGACTGATTGCTTCCACCATAGCTCAAGGAGTTCAGCCTGCCCCTTTTCCGCTCTTTAGAGGAGTTTTAGTCCTCAAGGCGAGGGAACCAGCCCACCTCTGTCCGCTCATCCTGTAGGAAATGTATGAGAAGGAAGTATTTAGGATAGGTGCTGGGAGCTTCCTACTCGATCCACCTGTTAGCTCTCAGAGATGTGGAAGGATAAATAGGTGTGAATAGAAAGGAGTTGCTTCTAAGGGTAAGGAATTAGTCGCCTCTTACGACAGGGGGAGTTCCCATGGTGCTATTTTATTCAAATCTCCGGACACCATTCGGGGTTGCATTAATTTCTGAACCAGTTTGTGTGGAACGACATCAAATGCCTTGACAAAGTATCATAAGAGACTTTGTCAAGGCATTTGATGGCATCCACCCTCCCACCATCAAGGAGGATAGCATTGGGTATGGAAAGGCTGCTCGTGAGGTTTAATTGGAATTTTATGTGAATTAATTTGATTTTGGTCTGCTGTGTTTTCATTGCTTATGTGCGTTTTCCAGATTAATCTTGTATAAAAATTTAGTTCTAAATACAAAGCAGTTTGGTTGTATGGAGTTCAGGGGATTATGTTATTAATTTGGAGAGGACCGGTGGAGAATGTTCTAAGAAAGAATATTTTTGCTGTTGATTGTAACGGGTTGAGCTTGATTTTCCATTTTATGAACTATTCTTTTATTTTTTGAGGTGTGGTTGGATTTTATTGCAAACGTGTTGTAACGAATGGCTGGACATTATGCTGCTGCCACCTGGTGGTCACAAATCGAACTAGTCTCCATGCAATTAGCCGTAATTCTATTTGTGCAAGGCTGCCAGAGAAATTGCATGTTGCAAGAGGTAGAATTGTAAATATCTCCTTATCTCATTACCAAGATCCACTAAATTGGCGAAATCTAATAAATACGGATGCATATATATCCTGGCATACATTAATAGAAAATGAGAAACAAGCGAGAAACGTCTTTCATTCTATACGTAACATTCTTAATATGTACCGTACAGTTAGATTGCAAGACACAATTTTTCATTGGAGTCCGATCTGGCGGGGTCGCATCTGCAGTCGATGCGATGTCACTATCAAAGGAAAATTGGTGGGGGCGGGGTGAAGGCGCTTCTCCAGTTGAGTGTCAGAGAGACAGGAAAGGAAAAATGGTGGTCAAGCACAGTTGTGAACTGATGGCTGGCTGGCTGCGCCTCAGTTATTTCTTTACATTGTTATGGTTATAAAATTAGTGTTATATTGTTTTTAATGAAATAATACTGTAACTACCGTTTGAATATAGACAAGAGACGCATTCAAATGCAATTCAGAGAAAAAAATGGGTCTAAAGATTTTTCAGAAATAACGAGATAGATGAGGGTATAATGAAGAGATTTAGAAAAATTTTAGTGGCAATGTCCAGTGGATACGCTATCAGCATTCCTGTTTTTAGTAGTACGCACTGGAAACAGGGAGTTCGAAGTCTTCGGGATTTATTATCTTTCTCGAGCAGTGTCATTCAGCAAGTTACTGGCTCTTATACTAAGCTACTACTGCTAAGCAATAAAAGTACAAAATAAATATGTTAACAAATATTCATGGTATTACATGCCGAGAATCTCGTCACAAAGATTAAAGGCGGTATGGAGAAAGATTCTCACGAAAATGTTCAAGACTGCATACAAACCAGGACAATGTTTAATCGCCTGTTGAGGTCTTCTAATCCCTTCATTTCCAGCTTGAGGGATCTTCCCAAAATAAAGTTAAAATTCTTGAACAAAGATGCCTTGTCCCATTTGCCTGAGCCCGATATCACGAAGGGAGAAATGTGCCCTGGTAAAAAATGTGCTCTTCTTTTCCGGTTCTTCGGACACTGTATACGAATTTTCTGTGGCAGAGGGCATGTGACGGCATTAATATCATGCTTCTTTATGCCAAATGTTATCAATTAATATGTAAATAATCCCTACGGTTTTCTAAAGTCAATGTTGTGAATTGATAAAATTTAACCAAGTTTACATAGAAAAATATATATTTATATTTCACAGAATTAAGTAGTGCATAATTCTGGTACTATTTTCCCAGCTCCCTTACATAGTAAAGATATCCCAAAATAATGTTGGTCGTCGTAGAAAACATACTAAAGCTCTCAGAGGTTTTGACCAGGAAATCGCCAAAATGCACAACTGCGCCGGTTCGCTGATTCTCTGCAACGGCCAGTCTCTGTAGCTTACTGTCAGGGTCAATGTTCTTCAGGGGTGAATTGTTTCACTTCAGCGCTACGTGATTCTTTTCCTGAACTGGAGTGGCGCAGTTCTTCTTACGTCTGCGAAGACCGGCGTTCAGAAACTGCAGCGCGCCTTCGCGGGTACGCGAATGACTCCTGAGTCCACAACGCGCACAGGTTCAGGTGATGCTGCGACGAAATTGGGAAATAACAAAGAACGGGAATGTTTGCGTCTGGACTAAATACGGTAAAGAAATTATTTATTGCCAGTGTCAGGAAATCGGTATTTGTTTTATCGCCTGAAATGACTCGTCCTGTATATTCCTATTGGTTGGTTAGCTGCATTTTGATGTCAGAAACGTATTGAATCCATATTTTCATTGCCGAGTAAATTTGATTTTCTCTTTAATGTTGAATTGATATATTTTCCAGCTTACATTTAAAATTCTCTTTTAGTATTATTTTGATTATGCATATTTTAAAAAGGTTGTGGTGCTAGTGAATACTGGAAAGTGATCACTGTCGCTGGGATATTGAGACACAAACTAAATACAATTCGGAGCGAAGTTCAACAAAATACGAGATCACTTAAAACACAATTGCTTATGTTATTCCGCAGGTTTTACGTTTAGTAATTTGTTTAATTTATAACTGTTTCAAATTTGCTTCCCCTTCTATCAGTACTGATGGACCTCCACAGGATATTACGATAATCAAAACTGTTTCAAATTTGCTTCCCCTTCTATCAGTACTGATGGACTTCCACAGGATATTACGATAATTAAAATCTCCAAATATTGAATACGTTTTAAGGGCTTGTTAGGGTTAAGGAAGATACAATTTGGGTTGGCAACTACAGTATAATCTAATAGCGTTTTCCATTCGTTGCACTGAAATCCACCCTAGTGCAGGGCAAAAACGTCATCGCTCCGCAACAGTGCTGCCCCACACGCGTGAAGGGCAGCCACGAATGAAACGGATTCCGGAACTGAGTCGGTTCGTGTGCGCTACGCAGCGAGATTATAGATAGCTCTTCTTGGTCTGTCACACTGATAGAACTCGAAAAATAATAATTTTGAATTATGATCGTTTTTATAATTTTTATGAAGTCTTTTGGTTATTCTTCTTAATTCATAAATTATTAACATGTGATTTCTTTATTTAAAAACTACGAAAACCAAATGCTTATGTGTCGAAATTTCATTTTTCGAGATTTGCCAATAATCGATGTAGTACACAAGATTTTGAACCGATAGGATTCAGCAGAATTGTTTGGTTATTGAAAGCCATAAAAATATTAACATGAGCATTTCCGGTGGTATATGTATGGGCGTGCGAGGAACATTACTTGACACATGTATTTGAATGAATTTGTAAGGGCCACTATTTTTATTTTCACGTTATTAACGTTTCGAAATCAAGACGTACTTACGCTTTGGTTTCTAAATAGCTCTGGATGTGTTAACATGAAGTTATTTAAGGTTAAATTTTAGGAAAACACAAACTGATTTTCCGAACTTGGCGTAAGTTACAAAAATGATTTTAAGACTTCTTGCAAAACATAATATACTCCTTCATTCGAAGTATCCCTGCTTGACAGAAGATCCTCAATTGCCTACACAATTTCACCACGAATCGAAATCAGCGTGGATAACTTCAGTACGTAACCTCAAAATGGTCCGGTGCTCTGGGCAGCACTGACGCGATCGTCAGTGCAGTTTAGGGCGTCCCGATGCGCCCTGGTTCCGTGTCATTGTGCGAATGGAACATGTGCTTCTTGGCACTGGTGTGCCCTAGCGGTCGAATGGAGCACGAAATCTGCACTGAGTGCGCACTGGGTGCTCACCAGTGCGACGAATGAAGGGCGCTATAAGCCGGACTCGATCGGGACAAAAATTATTTCGGTTTAGGGAGGTTTCCGTTTTATGCGGGGTTGTCCATTTTATGCCATTTGTTTTATGTCCGTTCTGAAACTAGAAAATTACATGACTTTATTATAATTATAAAAAATATATTAACAAATAACGTATTGATGAAAGAAATCAGTAATAAATGAATATTAAACACATTTCTGACAATTAAAAGGGAAAAACTTCTCAACTTGTGCACTAAAATATTTTTTCCAACATTTAACTAGAGTTTTTTTTGGTTTTCCCATTTACGTTTTTTCAACGTTTCTGAAGTTGAAAAACTGTTTAGAGTTGAGAGCTTGTTTTTTTTTTTTTTAATTCAGTGTTAAACTGGTTGTGGCAGTCCTATTCTTAGATGGCTCGCACGAAAGACATACATGCTAATTCTTTTTCATGATACTCTTTTTCAGAATCCGCATAACAAAATGTAAAGATCTGTAGGCTTTCCCCACAACGGAACTTACTAACTGCAGATCAATTTCCTGTTTAGGTCTATTCCTAAGTATTTGCAACGCGTAACTCGAGATACTACATTGTTATTCAATTTGTACCAATTTCACTACAATTTCGACCCCTACCGAACGTAATGGCGAACCTGGGTAGGGGATCGGCCGGGGTGGGGGGTCTATTGTGCACGCGTTTTCTGGAGCTCCAAAATCTCTTCCCCACATTTTAACAATAAATAGTTGAATGATGAATGTAAGTAACAGCATAGCGACGTTAGCAACATTTGAAAACGAGACATGTTTCGCTCCCTAGTTATAGAAATCCTGTTTGCATCGGTAAACGAACTACAGATTTGAATTTTTAATTTCTCGTATACCTACGTATGTACGGAGTAATGTAGTACGGAGTAACGTAAAATAGAGAAAGTTATGTAATACTGCGTGAAAAAACGGCGGATTTTCGGCAGAAAAAAATAATTGTGGGGCCCTGATCCAGTTGCTAAATTAAGAAGAAAAAAATCCTCTAATACGTGGTGCAGCCAGAATGCCTGTTTTGTGGGTCCTTGATACCGAAAAATCAATTGATGGCATAACATTCGTTCGTCTGGCTGTATGTGAATAACACCAACGCCTCAACTATACGTACAATTTTGTCCAAACTGAATAAACCCCTGTCGATCTGGCCTGAGTTGAAGCTCTGCGATTTTGAAAAACGAATAATTTTTGGGGGTACTTTACATGAAGCTCTTGCGCGAAATGTTCAAAACTTTCTCAAAAATGGCTCCAATTTTTACTTTCTCGTATACATACGTATATACGGAGTAATATTCGTAGTATCGAGAAAGTTATATAATGCTGCGCGAATTTTGTGCGTCCTTGATGCTGGAAAACAATTGGAAGCAAATCGTCCGTCCGTCTGTGAACACTGCAGAACGTTCAGGGCAGTAAGCGATTTTAATGACAGGTTCTATGACAAATGAGCATCGCTGAGGACCGCATCGCATTGCGAAAAATATTCTTCCGCCAGTCAGCTGAGTAGCTTTAACAGCTGGCCCACTCGCTGGCCGAATTTTGTTAAATATAATTTCAGTGCATGGAGGTTAGAAACAGTTTTCACGAAATATTCATTTAATTCCGCTATCAATAATGATGAAAAATTGTATGAAGTGCTACAAAACATTTCGAAATGCTGTTGAGAACATGTGTGATTGAGTGAATTAAACCATCTGACAGGAGTATGATAGGGAATAATGCTGCAAAACTCCCACGTAGGCCTTGTAAAAACTATCGGAATTCTGTTGGTACTTTCGATCTTGCGTGTTCAGATTATTTAAATTAATTTATGTACTGTACAATGTTTTGCATTATGATATCAGATATTTATAATAGCTATTTCATTCTCACATTGTTCTTATGACATGACATAGCCTGTGACAGTTATAGATACTTTAAGATATAATTATAGATAGTTTATAGATATGGTTAGTTAATTGTGAATTTGGTGTAATAGTACTTTAATACTATAATAATTTGTTCAGTGATTCTTGACTGGTAAAACAATGCTTAATTGTCATGTTAGTTATGTATAATTAACATGAAACTACTATTCATTTGCTGATTTCTTTTCACAATACTGGATTCTCCTGATTATACAACGTTGGAAAATATTCACACTTCATTCAAAGATTTCTGTACAAAAAAGGGTACAAGTTAGTAAATACTCTCAGAGTGCTATTTGGCAAAATTCTCAGGTAATTCAATTGATCAATAACATCAGATAAATTTCTTAAATGTGGAAACCAATAGTCGATTCTTAAAATTAAGATTAACAAGTGCTATGAATTATTGAAGTCTTGTCATTAAAAGGATATTATAGAATGTTAATATAATCAAATTAATGAAAGATAAATTGATTTCCATTATCACTTTGCAAATTTGAACCTAAGAAATGAAAATTGAAACATTTCATACCTTGAATAACTTTATTATCTATAAAAAAAAGTCATTTAGAAGATGGATATAAAGGTAACATAAAAAAGCAAATGTATAAGTGAAAAATAATTCCCTTTATTTGTATTGTTATTTATTTGAAGGATATAACATTTCCACTAAACCTATTTGAAGTTCAATAAATTTTATCCACTTCGATAATTTAAAGTTAAATTGTACAAAATCAAAATGAGTTTTCCAAGTCCTTTTAGAACTTACTAAAAATCCTAAAAGTTCATGGCCTACTATTAACTATTTCGAGTGTCAGCCTACATTTGCCTGAGTGAGGAGTAAACTGTGTCAATTTTGAAAAATAATTATACATTTGAATTTTTACAAAGTGGATAAAACAATGAATAATGTTCGTATTGTAACATCTTATACAATAACACTTTATTTGTTATCAAACTAGACCTAACAGCCTAATTTGATAATTTCTAATATTGTATTGCATTAAGATGTCTTACAACACGATACTAAAATACTGCTCAAAAGATGAAACTTTTCATTAAGTCTGCATTTCTAACTCTTTTTTATTAAAAGGAAGATATTTTCTGCTACTTGAAGTTAATATTTGATGAGACTGAAAGAATGTTATTAGAATATATTTTCAACCCATTCATTCAAAATCAACACTACTTCACATACTTTCATTCACACATCATTTTACATGCAGCTTAGATCTATTAACGGAAACACACTCAACTCTACTCGCAATTAACCAATAACATTTAAATACTAATTAGAATCCCATTTCTTTTATTTTTTAAATAAATACGTAACTTAAATTAAATAATTTAATACACGTAAATTAAAAAGATAATTTAGGAAACATTTTTGACACATAATCTGATTTCTCATCTAATTATTTATTCTCATATTTGCCACGCATTTGATACGCATTCGTGACATGGCTACTATTCGCTATACACTTTCTACTCTGTACACTCTCAAAGCCGACCTTCTGAAAGCCTTCACACACGTAAACAAAAATTTAGATGAACATATCCGAAGGCTCGAAGAGGTCGTTCAAAACTCAGACGGTTGGACAACAATAGGCAACACCGCAGAAACTTTCAACCGTCCATCCGCGAAAGCAAAAACACAATCATCACAACCAATCATGACTCAAAACAGATTTGCTGTGTTAGATTATGACAATGATTTTCCATGCCTTCCCAATCCTCACTACCCCCTCCCATCATCGACACGTCCACCCACAAACCGACGCAAACAGGCTAGCAAGCGCAAAGAAACAAAGACACGTAGAGTTGCGCAACCTGGCCCACAAGTGAACAAGGACATTCCTACTGAGCCCACGAAAAAGGTACTAATTTTAGCAGATAGCCATGGGCGACAAATCTCCTCCCTGCTCAGTGGGAAACTCCCATCCAATTTCTCTGTCATGTGTGTGTTTAAACCTAACGGGAGGTTTGCCGACGTGATCAGTGGATTGGACACCCACACAAAAACTCTCACCAAACGGGATACAGTCATCATCATAGGAGGGCAGAATGACATCAATTTGGGTGGTCACTTTACACCTGAGCAACATGTTGACAAACTACAACGTGCCGCCCAAAACACGAACATTGTAATCTCGACTCTGCCCTTCTGGTACAACAAACCAACACTGTGCAAAGAAATTAGACACGCAAACAACAAATTAAAACTGCATCTGAGAGGCACACATGTTAAATTATTTGAGCTTAACTTTCTCTCAGAAAAACACTTCACCCGGCATGGTCTTCACTTGAACCTTGTCGGAAAACATGCACTCGGTAGCGAACTTGCTACACACATCCTTACACCTCAGCAGTATCCTATCCAAGATTCATCCCCACCTACATCTCCTAGTTCTCTTCCATCCTCCGGAACCCCTTTGGACCCAATTACCTTATCCCCTGAACCTAATCCTTGTACTACCTCTCCCATTATTCATTCCCCTACATCTGTAACCCCTCCTTCCTCACCTCCTAACACTGCTGGGACACGATACTTCCTTCGACCACGCACTCGAGGTCAAAATGAGATAAATAAATAGCAACTAGAGTCAGGTGCAGCAGAAAAGCATCCGTGTAGGTACATGAAAAATATTCAAATAATGCATCATAATGTGCAATCTCTTTCAAATAAAATTGAATTTATCGAGGCAGCATTAGAGTGTGATCTCAGTCAAATAGATGTTCTTTGCTTTACAGAACATTGGTTATCTCATAATGATCTAAACACACTCAAAATTCCTAGTTTTTACCTTGCAGGATCTTATTGTAGAGCAAGGGAATCAAATAAAGGCCCTGCTTACGGAGGTTCGTGTATTTATGTAAGAAATAATATTGATTCTACCTTCTTGTCAGAATTCAATTTATATGCAGTTAAAAAAGTTTTTGAAATAACAGTTGTACATCTTACTACGCTCAAAATTATTTTACTTTGCATCTACAGACCTCCAACAAAGCAAGCTTTAGATTATTTCAATTTCGTAGAAAATCTAGAGATAACTCTGAACAAAATTAGTAATCTCTTTTAAATCCATTGTTGTATGTGGAGATTTCAATATTGATTTTCTGAGCGAATCCCACGAAAAAGAGCAGTTTCTCAATTTAATTCATTCTTTTAATTTAGATATTACAGTGAACGTACCTACACGGAATACTCTTAAATCACAAACAGCAATAGATCAAATTATAATTAACAAAACCACAAATAGATATGAAATAATAACGAATAATCTAGGTTACAGTGACCACGATGCACAAATTCTTACAATTACTAATAACATGAATACTGACACAATAAATAAAACACGCATGTGCAGAGCATTTACTACAGTTAACATAAAGTTATTTACGGACTACTTGCTGAAAGAATCATGGGAGGCAGTTTATAACGCTATTGAAACAAATGAAAAATATAATTTATTTTTCTCAAAGCTTTCATTTCTCTTTAACGCATGCTTTCCTATTAAAAAGAGAAAATTAAACATTTCACGAAAAGTAATACTTGGATCACAAAAGGAATTAGAACATCGTGTAAAAATAAACGTACTCTCTACTTTATTTCTAAACGTCATGACGTATCTCAAGATTTCCTTATCTACTTTAAAAAATACAAAACATTATTACGAAAAGTCATAAGGCAGGCTAAAATCATGAAAAACGATCAGGATATTTTGAACTCAAATAATAAAACAAAAGCAATGTGGAATATAATAAACAATACTACCAAATCAACTAGAAAACCCGTAGAAAATGTTGTTTTAAAATATAACGATATAAATGTGAACGATCCGGCAACAGTGGCTAATCTCTTTAACCAATACTTTTCGAGAATTGCTGCCGATCTCACTAAGGATTTTCAGCCACAAAATTCAAAAACAGACAGTTCACCCAAAATTTTAGACACAATGTTCGTTTCCGAAACTTCTTCCTATGAACTTCTCAAAATAATCGGTAAACTAAAAAATAAATATTCGTCCGGTTTAGATGAATTCCCGGATTCTTTGTTAAAGACTTGTGCGTATGCCATTATACACCCGTTAACTCACATATTTAATGCATCTTTATGCACTGGAACGTTTCCAGATATTTTCAAAACAGCTAAAATTAAGCCGCTTTTCAAAAAGGCAACAAAAATGAAATTCAAAATTATCGGCCCATTTCTCTTCTATCAGTTTTTCAAAAATATTAGAGAGACTTTTTTACGTACGAATGGAAACCTTTCTCACTAAACACGACGCGCTTTCAGATTGCCAACATGGATTTAGAAAATCAAAATCAACGGAAACAGCTATATTTTCTTTTCTAAAAGATGTCGCCTCATCATTGGATTAAAACGAGGCACCTATTGGATTATTTTTAGATCTCTCAAAAGCTTTTGACGTCATTGATCATGACATTTTACTTTCCAAATTACCTTCTTATGGAATTCGTGGTATTGCTCTAGATTGGTTATGTTCGTACCTTAAACAACGATCTCAGAGTTGAAATACCTTACTGGAATGATGGAACATTACGTACGCACCTTTCCGACTCTTTGCCCATTGCATGTGGAGTTCCTCAAGGATCGATTTTAGGCCCTATTCTGCTCCTACTTTACGTAAACGATATGCCCTCGACGATTCGAAACGGAAGAACAGTTCTCTTTGCGGATGATACGAACATCCTTTGCAATAAAGAAACCGTAAATAGTACAATATCTGATGTTTCAAATTGGTTCCGAAATAACAAATTAATAGTAAACGAAAAGAAAACGGTTTTAATGCAGTTTTCCATTTCAAATAAACAATTCTGTGCACCATTGAAAATGAACAGTGTACCATTGACTGATGTTAAGGCAACAAAATTTTAGGTCTCTCAATTCAGTCAAACCTTAAATGGAACGTCCATTTAAATGAATTGAACACAAAATTAAGTTCATTATGCTACGCGTTCAGAATTCTTGCAAATTCGGTCAGCCTTCATACTGCTCGTTGTGTATATTTCGCGAATGTTCATTCCCGCCTGAGATATGGCATAATATTCTGGGGAAATACATCTTATAGCTCCCAGACTTTTAGATTACAAAAACGAATTGTACGAATAATAACCAAATCCCACCCACGTGATTCATGTAAGCCTCTCTTCATTAATCTAGGAATTCTACCATTACCGTGTCTTTTTATTTACGAATCAGTGGTTTTGTAAAAAATGACTTGCTTAAGGGCGGGAATATATTTTCAGAAAATGCCGAAGTCTATTACTATAACACTCGACGTAGAAATCATATTCATCAAGTGACAGTATCAACAGCTCATTACAAAAAATTCACATACAATACATGTACATTATTTTACAACACTGCCAGATGACATTAAACGATTAAATTCAATAGAAAAGTTTAAATCCCAAGTGAAATCGTTTCTGCTGCATAACTGTTTCTATACAATTAGAGACTATACTAAGCATCACAAGAAAAGTAACATTAATTTTAACAATGATACATAATGCATTATTTACTATTTGGACTGTATAAATAAGTATAAACAACCTGTAACAACTATTGTACTACAGCTTCCGGGTCAATGACCCCCATCTCGATCAGGTTTTCGTCCAGTTTCCCTGATCCATTGAGCAAATGCTGAGATGGCCCCTTGTTTTGCTTCTGGACATAAATGTAACTTCATTTTTCTGTGCACGTCTTCTAGAATTCAGTGGGAAATACAATTATTCAAATTATCGTTTCCATGTTGTCGCGGCAGGAAGTAATAAGAGCCAAAATTTATTGCTTATTTATCTTTGAAAATAGATTTTATTACATGGGAGTTTTGTTGTTGTTTTTTTCTCCCTTTCAAAATTCAAAATTTATTGCTTATTTACCCTTGAAAATAGATTTTTTTACATGGGAGTTTTTTTGTTTTTTTTTTCTCCCTTTCAAAATTCAAAATTTATTGCTTGTTTATCCTTGAAAATAGATTTTATTACATGGGAGTTTTTGTTTTTTTTCTCCCTTTCAAAAATTCAAAATTTAAGTAGTATATGACTTAGTGTAGGGATCACAGAATTTTGAAAATGTGCACACAATTCACTTTTCCCCATAGCACGTCATACGCAGTTTTTAACTGTTTTTTTGACGTAAAATAAATAAATAAATAAATAAATAAATAAATAAATAAATAAATAAATAAATTGAATCTGTTCTTTGAAGTTCTAAATTCGTTTCACCCCATCTTAAAATTCACAATTGAAGTTGAAAATAACCACTCCTTGAAAGGTTTTCATTTAACCGTTTCTAATGAAAATCTTTTTTAAAATATTCTGAAAAACTATTTATTCAAATATGGTAATACTTCTTATTCTAATCACACTTAACATCATAAATATGCTGACTTTCACTCTTGGATCAACAGAATATTCCAAGTCCTTAGACCAGACTTTGAATTTATCAATGAATTAAACCATTTTAACAATTCTGTTAAATAAAGGTTATGATCCTAATTCCATTAATATATTAAGCAAACAAAAATAAAAATAATTGTGAATAAAGTGTTACTTCAAAATTGCCATTTAGAATATACAAAATTTGTTAGTATTCCCTACATATATTCAATATGTAAACATATAGGTAGTTTCAACAAACTTAATAGATGCAGATTAGAAAACTTAAAACTCCCTACAATCTTTATTACTCAATGATAAATCTAATACCCTCCATTGTAAGAAGTGGTATTCAGCTACTCTTTTACATATAATAACTGTGATTCTGCCTATGTAGGACAAACAGGTAGAAAACTTTCTTACAGAAAAAAGAACAAATGTTTATTATTATATTAGATGTTGGTAAAAAATATAGATATTTCTACTTTTGCTAACTCGCTGATTCAATTTATCCAATGTTCTAACCTCAAAGAAAACTTCAAAATTCTTCACTTAGCTATCATTAGCAAAAACAACTATCATTTTGGGAGATCTTAAAAACTTTAAACTACTAAAAATTCCTAATTTCATTATTCTGAATTAATATTCCATGAGAAAAGAGCAGTCTCATTGAAAATATTTTTATTTATTAGCTTCTTCTACCTCTTTTTGGTATTCCCTACTCACAAAGCAAAGCAAACGATTTTGAATATTGTTCAAATGTGTCCCGAGCACTAGCCGATCAAATCTTAGTCACAGTTTATCAATAACAAATAGACCAATTGAACACAACCGTCCAATACAACAGAATCTCAAAATCGACGCCTTGGAAGTGAAGGATCATAACCCACGAAATTTAAATCTTGGATTATTTGCATTTATTGAATCTACAAGCTCTAAATATTGTTATTTTTCAATACATTTTAAGAAATAATGAGTCACACCGAAAGGAGGGCTTTCTAGAATTAAAAATAGTGTTTTCACAAGTGTAAATCGCTGTATCTAAAACTATGCTAATTGTGAATTAGGCGCACTCACCTCTAAGGCTATGATATGCTACTATAAAAAACAATCCATATAGCACTTCTATAACGTAGACTCACCATTCAATCCTAAGCATAAGACATATCTTTACAACTTTTACACAAATAATGTACGGCTGGACCGGTCCCTCACACTGCGGCTCGTGAATTTCATCTAATGACTGTGATTATCCATCTGTTGAAAGACATCGGTTCTGCAGTGCTACCATATCTTTCTAGTATTAATCACTTGCCCAAACCAGAACAACTTGCCCATGTTTCAATTTTGTTCATGTTTTCTTAGATTATTTTAGTTGATATGCGGAGATCTTTACCGAAGCATTCAATGGAAATATCATCCGTGAAGATAAATAATTTACTTGGAGCTTCTATGATACTACTTATTTCATTAATTGCGATCAAAAACAGAAGCACACTAATAAGAACCCTGAGGGAGACCATTCACTATTTCCCTGCGTGTTGACATTTTATCAACATGCATTTTATTAACAAGCGTACACGCAGATATCTGTGATGTACAAAATTTTTCAAAAAAGCCAAAATGTTACCTTTAATGTTCATTGAGATGAGATTACGTAGTAATCGAGGTTTAAAAATCATTTCATAAGCTTTTTCAATATCACGAGAAATAACAATTGCACGTTTGTTAAGTGCTAGTGCATCACAAATGTCTGTGTCGATGCTTATTAGATAGTCGTTGTTTGATCTATGTTCACGAAATCCATTTCAAAAAGGAGATAGAAAGTTTCGTGTTTCTAGGAGCCATCTCAGACGGTTGCCAATTTTTTTTCTAGTAATTTGCAAAGAGTACACGTCAATAATATTGATCTACAACTATTGGTTTTAGATGAATCTTTACCTGGTTTCGGTACAACAATTACAAGAGTTTCACTCCATTGCTCAGGAACGGATTGGGAGCTCCAGATGCCATTACACATTTTTAAGAGTTATTCTATGGCACAAGTTGGAAGATTCTTCAAGAAAATATTAGGAATATTATCCGGACCAGGTGCGGAGTTTATACATTTTTTTAAAACATGAGGTAGGTCACCCATTAGGAATTGACGGCTAAACGGATCACTGATGTTACTTAGGAGGGTTCGGATGTTTTTTTCGGTACCTAAGGATATAGACGGGATTAATATCCGAAAGGATGATTCATAGTTATCATTGCTGGAATTGTTGGCGAATGAAACTGCCAGAGGATTGCAGATATCTTGAGAGTCACTATATTTCATTCCATATTCATCTTCTAATGTTGGAGGTGAGCTAGTTCAATATGAGCCACTAATTGATTTGATTTTATGCCACATTGTTGCGGACGACGTTTGACCCCTAATAGAAGATGTAAACTTAAAAGATTGTAGCATAGCATTTTTAAGAGTTAAGCGAACTTTAGCTCTAGCCTTCTTATATAAGTTCTATCGATTTAAATTTCTTATATTTTCTAAATGCTTTCTTTTTTCTCTGATGGCTAATGTGCAATTTTCATTCCACTATGACGGTTCCGGATAATCCCCGAAGATTTAGGGATTGCCGATTGGGTAGCTGAATTAATTAAGTCTGTAAAGGCCTGGATGATATGGTTAGTCTGATCTGGTGACCACTCATTAATTTCAGGAAGTTTATTGATGTTATTATCGATAGATGATTGAAACAAGGTCCAGTTTGCTTTGATACTAATCCACTTCTGGTGAGTGTGAGTAATAGACAAAGAGTGAAAATCAGAGAGGTGAATAAACGCTGATAATCATGATACTGTAATGATAGCTGTCAAAGATCATTACTAGAGAATCAAGAAATACGAGTTTCAATTTCATTGGATGAACATGTTAAATCTATAACACTGCCTTTTGCGTATCTAGCAGAAAAATAGGTATCATTGCCCGTATTATGAAGAATAATATAATCATTCTTGTCCAGCCGTTCCTCAATGATTCTACCTCTACGATCTGTACTAGAAGATCCCCATAGTACGTTGTGACTATTAAAATCTCCCAGGATGATAAATGGTTTAGGGAGTTGCTTAACCATGTCAAGTTCAGAGATGTTTGTCTTGGATGTTAGGTAAATATAAATTACAAAGAGTAACAGTGAAATTAATTTTAATTCTAATTGCAGTTGCTTCTAGTTGCGTTTGAAGAGGAAGATTCTATAGGAAAATTCTCGTTAGTATAAATTGCAACGCCACCACTGGCAATGTTGGGAATTATTTCTATTACAAAATGTAGGTCTGTATCCAAACAATGAGCCACATTTTGAAATTTAAAATTTGTTTCTCGAAAGCAAATTTTTTGGTTTGAATTTGTTAATGAGAAGCTTGATGTAAGGTTTTCTTGCAAAAAAACATTACAATTTCATTGTATAATGTTCATTGTAACTAGCTGAATTAGTGTATTTTATATTATCTTAAGCACGATTGGCAAGAAGGGAGAAGTTTGCATCTGAATCTAGTTACTTAGATTTAACGTTTTCATTCATATCTGCATCCAGTTTTTTTATGATTCTCGAGCATCTATTTCTCACACCACGGTTTGGTAAGGTTTGGTGAAGAGCTTTTTACATTGTTATTAAAGTTGCAAAATCATCTGGGAATTATCTGGCAATTGCAATAGTACAGTTATTACCCTTCGTTCTGTAAAAGAAATTTTGGAGTTTATGTAAATATAGTGGGTAATGAACACTGGGAGATTTTAATATAGTTTTAGTATTAGACCACGACTCATCGTCAACATTTTCGGAAGAGGTTTTTGGTTTTTTCTTAATTTCCGAGGGTTGTTTCTTAAGTTTTTCTTTATTTTCAGTAGTTTTATCATCCATATCAGAGTTTTCCGATTCACTGTCTGGGAGTTCATTCTATCTATCTGATTGGTTGCCAATCAGTTCTGTATTCGAGCTTACAGTAGATAACGGTATCTTTAATCTGACAGGGGTGCAAGAAAGAACGACGTCCATTGAGTTTTCTTTTGAGGTAAATTGGTTGCTCGCGACCAGCTCAAGGAGAGGGGTGGTGGGTAGAGGGGAGAAGCTGTCAAGGGCATGGTTAAGGCTAGAACTTTCGTTCACCTTATCGCTTTCGGGAAACGTACATTTAAATGCTTTGAGAGAATCATTATTAGATTTATCAAAAATCTCATTAGTTGATTGTGTAATATCTACGTCTGTAGGAAGAGGTAGGGTATTAGTTAATTGGGAGTTACATAGATTTTGGGCAATCTTGAGCTATGTGGCCTTGGTTTTTACACAAAAAACAAATTGGAACATCAGGGGGTACATATATCCAATGGGGTACACTATCTATAAACACCTGAAATGATTCAGGTAATTTATTTTCATCGTTTGGTAAAAAAAATGTTTGACGGCGAAAACTGAGAATGTGATTCAAGTTGGGGTTATTAAATCCAGCACGAAAGAAGGGCAAACATTTGACAGAATAATTATTTGTTCCTAGAGAGTAGTGGTCTCATGGGGAAAACTTGGATTTTACGCAATGTTCCTATGGTTGTACACTAGATCATCTGCAATTTCCTTGCTGGATAGGTACACACACAGTCGATATTTTTGAAGTAAACTTAATGTGAGGGGGGTTAACTTTAGTAGATAACTTTTCAATAAATTCTACTCTTGGCGCACTATTTGCCGAGTCTATGGTTACAGCATTTTCTTCCTTGGAAAAGAGAGATTGCATAGTAATTTTAGCGTAATGAATTCTGTTTGTCTTACTGTTCTGGTCTCCTGAAGATTGTTGAACTTGACAGGGCTTCATGATGGTAACGAAAAAACTTTCCACTTATTTAGATATCACTTCACTTACCACTACCACGTTTTCCATTATACTGAGAATCACCGAGTCTGTCAACGTACGCACAGCGTGATTTCGCCTGGAGCGGACGGAGCGTCTGACCACCTCGGCGGTCAGGACGCGACTGGAGGGTTATAGTTATGGAAATCGGCGTTTGCTGAAAATATATTCCCGCCCTTAAGTTAGTTTTGACAAAAAGCACTGATTCGTAAATCAACTGGCAAAGTAATGGTAAAATTCTTAGATTAATAAAGAGAGGTTTACAAGAATCACGTGGGTGGGATTTGGTTATTATTCGTACAATTCTTTTTAGTAATCTAAAAGTCTGGAACCTCTAGGATGTATTTCTTCAGAATATTATGCTATATCTCAGACGAGGATGAACATTCGCAAAATATACACATCGGAAAGTATAAAGGCATACTGAATTTGAAATAATTCTAAACGCGTAGCTTAATAAAATTAATTTGCGTTCAATTCATTTAAATCGACATTCCATTTGAGGTTTGACTGAATTAAAAGACCTAGATATTTTGTTACCTTCTCATCAGTCAGTAGCCTACCTATTATTTTCAATAGAGTACAGACTTGTTTATTTGAAATTGAAAAGTGCATTAAAACAGTTTTCATTTCGTTTACTATTAATTTGTTATTACGGAACCAATTTGAAACATCTGATATTGTAGTATTTACGGTTTCTTTATTACAAAGAATGTTTGTATCATCCGCAAAGAGATGTGTTCTTCCGTTTCGAATCGTCGAGGGCATATTTTTTACGTATAGTAGGAAGAGAATGGGGCCTAAAATCGATCCCTGCCGGAGTCCACGTGCAATTGTCAAAGAGTCGGAAATGTGTGTATATAATGTTCGATCATTTCACTAAGATATTCCTACGTCGATAATGAATTTCAAAAATTTATTTATTTTTCCTATATGAATTTAACGTCAAAATTGGTGGACAAAATACCTTCAAATTTAACTATTTCCTCCGTCTCTGCAATTGTTTCAGTCTGATACATCCAATAGAATCTGAGAAAAAATAAAATAAAATCATATTTCTCGTATCTCTGCAACAGATTGCTCAAGGAGGCTGATTATTTGTGAATCTAATGCATTGTTTATTCTCTTTTATTTGAGCATCGCGATTATCGATTTGGTTTGGGAGTGTTCTTTGCTGCCTTATTCGGCTACACCTTTTGTTATGCGTGTTGTTCCTGACTTTTTTAATCATTGATAAGGAGTAAATAAAAGTACTTTTGCCTAATCCCACAATACACAGGAAGACAAAAAGACAACGATCTGCTATTTCATTTCCTATAGGTTTTGCTTCTGATGTTCGCTAGAATTTATGACCGTCTCATTTTTCCCACAACGTCTCACTGTTCCCACTTATCAGATACTCGAGGGTACAATGAGATGTAGAAGGGTATAGTGTTTTTGTTCCTTCGACAGTTTAACGTATGGTAAATCAGTCAATGTTGTCTGATACTTTTATATACCACGTTTTGGACAAACGAATTTTGGGGAGAATATTTTTTACTGTCCAATTTGACATCCAATTATTTTGTTTGCACCATCACCATTTTATGCTCTGCTCTTTCACTTTTATTATTTGTTATTCAAACAACAATTATCAGCAAAGAAACTATATTTGATTATTGTCTCACACTCAAAACACAATGAGAAATACTACGCGCGGGAACATAACATTTTCTAACCAAACATGTTTTAACTGAGAATTTGGTGCATTGTACAGATTTACTTTCCATCCAACAAAATAATTTTATTGCTCAGATTCTAACATGCCCCACATCGTAATTTTTGAGTCCAAAGATCCTAACCAAACGACAGTCATTTGTTGCGTAGACCACTGATGAAATTCATAACCGTAAGTTCCACGGCTGATCATCCATTGCGAAATATAATAGTTGTAACAGGAAATTTGGCGCTTTGTTCAGTCGGACAAAAACAATTCAGTGTCCCACTATTTTTGTGTATATAGTTTACACCTTCGCACCAACTTGAAAGAAAAATCTCTAAAAATCACAACCTAGCGCGTGGGCTCATAACACCGTCCATTTCAAGTGAACCTGACAGCAAAAAAGCACTGAATTGTCTTCAAATTTTTAGCAAGAAGCTTCATTGTTTGAATATTATAGTACCTTTTCCAATATCAGGTCATCGACAGACTCCGTTCTTCCCAATCAATACTTAATTACCATAAACTGCTTGGATGTCATGACGTACTCAAGAGTATCAAGTGCACGGTCCTTATTGGTTGGCTCTAAAATTATTTATATGAAAATAAAAGGTAACAAGACCATAAAAAAGATAACCGACCGTGTTAATAGAAGTAATGTCGCAATCTTTGAGACAAGAATAATTTCCCAATGATATGCCAACAAAACTATATCAAATTTATCAAACAATATAAAAAAATATCAAATTTACAAGCGGCGAAGGGTATTGCAAAATCACGCCCTAGAGGCAAACAAACGATATAAACAAACAAACGATATTTTTGGTTGCTATTGGGTTTGAAAACGATCGCTTGATAACGAAACACACCACTGGTAACTTAACTTCTAAAATAACATTGATAAATTTTCTTAAAGAAGAGAAGTTACGGATCTCAATTGTCATGTTATTCTTTTCTTCAAGAGGCCCCAATAATACTTTAAAATTATCTAGCTTCTCAATAATCAATTTTAATGATTGTCAAATGAATTTTAAAATTTCTGTGTGTATCCCAATTTTTTTGTTTACATATTTACTGATCGTCAAAAAGTGTAAAATCTGTGGGAGCGAGTAGTACAATTTGTGTGTTTTCTTGAGCTCTAGAATGAGAGCCTTCACTCTTTACTACTTATAGTTTAATTACGAAGGAGGTAGAAAAGAGTTTTCTTGGCAACACATATTGCTAGTAACAAATTCAAAAAATCATACGATATGGTACACGTAAAGTTATATTTTCAACCCTGCATGCTTCTCTTTCGTTCGCACTTCTTACTGATATTTATGTAAGCTATGAAAGCTGTATGTTTCTGCAAGTTGTGTACCAATCTAACTCATAAAATTACTAGACTATTTACAAATATAAAGATAGAAAACTGTCTGTAATAGACACAACGCTTATAGTAATGTTCTATAACGATTATAAATTTTGTAAGAAAAAAACTCATATTTTTGAAAGCTGTGAATAGTTTAGAGTTGCCTTAGTGCTTCCGAAAATCTTGAAAGTTAAGTATTTGAAATTATCAACAGGCAGTGAAAACGACGAACGACGATCAATTAAAAAGAGAAGAACAACTGACCAAACAAGCAAAATTTTGTAACAATTTCAGTTGTCTCTCAAAAGGCCAAATTTAAATTGCCGAAAGGTCATAAAAAATATATATATATATAATGATGGAACAACTTTTTATTTACTCGAGCCCAAAATTAACCTTTAATTTTGGGTAGGGTTTCTTATTTTTTCCTAAGTCATTGAGTTTTCGCGTATATTAACACATACGAACAAAACACATTAACACATATACACAGGTTGGATAAATAGTAATGATAATATTACTGTAACTTAAAGCCGGTGAGTTGGCGTGCTTCCATCTGTTGTGACAAAAAGAAGGACTGTTAGACGAGCGTGTGGGAACAGTACTCAGTACAGTGCAGTAGACTGACGTCTACTGCAGTGTTTATATCCTTGAACTTCATAGCACTAGCGCAAGCGGCCTAACTTCATATTTACAAACGTAGAACGTTCGTGGCACAAAAGTGAAGTGGCAGGAGGCTGGAGTAAGAACGTTTTCGGGGACCGCGTAAAGCATGTGGCGATGCGGCGTTGACATACTAAACAGTCGCACGATGCGTTCTGATTAGGCAGAGATGATGTCGAGGTTAACCCTCGTACCCGCCCCCTCGTGGAGAACACAACGCTGGCAATGGGAGATTCGGAAATATCCACCTTACTCCCCGGATATCAATTCCTGTGATTATGAACTCTTCAGCAAAATGAAAGAACCATTGAGAAGGAGTCGGTACAATACCAAAGAAGAAATTATTCTTGCTATAAGGCAGTCAAATACAGAATATCAACAGAAATAGACGCGCAGATGGTGTACGACACCTTCCTAACATTTGCCAAAAGTTTTCGGTCATTAATAACGGAGACGGTTATATTGAAAACGTGGAAATGTAATTATCTCTGTCAAAAATTCGTTTCAGAGACATACATTATTTCTCATTACATTTTATCCAATTCTTGTGTGTTACATGTCTCTCTTTGCACAACAGAGATTTTTGGAAGAAGATGAGTTGGAATAGTTTTTTCCTGGAGCCTTTTATTAGCCTTTAATTTTGAATGCATTTTCTTTAATTTGACAGTTTTGAGAAGTGGTACATTTAAGATGGGCGCTGCTAACTTTATTTCAAAACTAGCAGCACCGACGATTTTGGAATGTCCACAAGAACCTAAAATTCAGGAATTCATTATCATTCACTTGATTAGCCTAAAATTACCTTTAAAGAGAGCAGCGCTCCGAATCGAAACTCAACCAAACATTAAAAATTAGATGGCTACCTGGGCGCTGAGACCGCGAGGGCGACTGGAGTGTACAGCTGCCATTCACAAGAAAATATTGGCTCTTTCCGCAGCATCACATACATTTGGAGTTGTCAATTGGTGTGAGACATCTTTGCAAGCTTTTGATAGAAAAGTCACTACTATCAAAACACGTCCATAAAAATATCGGATGCATCATCCTCAAAGTTCCCCTGCAAAGCTTTATCTTTCAAGACACCATGAAGGCCGTGAGCTGTTAAGTTTTGAAGTTATCTGCCGCCCGCTAGAAAAACATCAGAAATTATTTCATCAACAATGAATCCATGACGGCCATCTGTGCACAAGATCACGGCTATTCACATCTGAAGGTGCTCCAGGAAGACCACAATCCAAGTGTTCCGAAAACTGTGGATCGAATTGTGCAGTGGATATCGAAGGAACTCAGTGGCAAGTTTCCTACAGCGCTTCAAAGTAACTCCACCGAAATGAAGAGATCGATTAAATGGTTGAGAACCGCTGAGCTTTTTGGTAAGAAGGAAGGATTTGTGATGGCCATTCAAGATCAGGTAGTAGCTACTAATAACTACAGGCGATATATTATGAAAGAGAACATCAGTGATAATTGTCGCCTGTGTAAGACCAGCGAATTTATTCAATACATCTGCAGTGGATGCTCTCAGTTGGCACAAAGGCAAGAGATTATTTACATCGTCATAATAATGTAGCCAAAATCATCCACCAAGCTCTTGCCAAAAGATCGAACCTGATACAAGAAAGCTTTATTACAAGTATCTACCAGAGCAAGCTTTGTCTAAATGAGAGAACAAAAATCATGTGGGATACTGCCATTATTACAGATAAAACAATAGAAGTACATAAGCCTGATATTGTCGTGTTCGACAAAACTACTCGTAGGGCAATACTAGTAGATATCGCAGTCCCATTAGATCATAATCTGCTGTCAACAATTGCAGAAAACAAAATAAAATACGAGCCACTCTCAATTGAACTGAAAAACGTATACAAACTAATGGAAGTAAATATTGGACTTGTAGTGATTTCAACTAATGGGCTTGTTGCTGAAGATTGGAGGATTTTGAAAGAGAAACTCCATTCAAATGAGTGGCACTTCAGAACCATGCAGAAGGCCGTGTTGCTGGCAATCACCAATATTGTTCTCTCCCTTAGTCATTGAAGCGGAACCTGAGTGCACTGGAGCAAGAACATCTAACCATCTGTCTCACCTTATGTGTCGACGTCCTGTCCTTGTGTTATATCTGCAAACTCCAAGAGAGCGTGAAAGTTTGAAAAATGATGATAATAATGATAATGATATTAATAATAATAATAATAACAATAATAACAATAATAATAATAATAACAATAATAATAATAACAATAATAATAATAATAATAATAATAATAATAATAATAATAATAATGTATAAACTTTCAACTCGGAACCACACATGTCTAACGTACTACGATAAAATCAAAAACAGCTTCGTCAAGGTTTACCAATATAAAGTATATTAGGACACGCATGTGGTAATGCAGAAACCAGAAATAACGTTTACGGAGGACTTTCATGGACATAAAGTCAATGAAAAATAATTAAATTTGCCACACCCAACCAGCTCCATTCCGGGGACTTGCCATTTATTACTCAGAAGTGTGAAGAGCAACTATATTAATTTTTGCTTCATTTATTAGCAATTAAACCACTCTCTATGGTGGAATACTTGATTTTGGTAACCGACAATGGTGGTACCAGCTTAATCTTAAGACAGCTCACCATTAGGCAAAAAAATTGGGAATCAATTATTTTTCTTCGTAGTTAATTAGCAATTAAATATATCTAAAAGTGGCATATATACTTTTGCGGTAATCGATTATGGTAGTGTCAGTCGAAGAGAGATCTTAAATGAGGGAATATTTACACTATCGTAGAGGAAAAATAATCGGTTCTCCGAAAACAATGGCGGTTACGGAGGTGACCGCTTCATCGTGATCGCCTTTTGAAGAGCTAACAATCAAAATTTGAATCGCGTTGAACAACTGGCGAGCGGAGCCAGCCGCCCAACGAACTCTCTCGTGCCCTATATGCAGGGGGATGGCACGGCGCCAGCCGGTAGAGGAGCATGTCGGCCTGCTAGCCCCGTTCATGGAAACGGCGCTTCAGAACTGCTTTGAGCGGGTGGCCCCAGCCGCAAAACGCTCCCGATTCGGCATGCTGCATCGGTGGCAATTGCTGAGGCCCCACGCCGACGAGTGGGGCCGCCGGACTCGTAGAGGTAAATCCTGAGGCCCTAAATGACGCAAACACATCTGCATTGAGTCTCATCAATATAATTATGCTAATTTCTAACAAATGCTCGAGATAGACAGTCCACCTGTTATTCCATAAATTGGTATACGAGAAATATTAGAGGGATAATAGTTATTATACATCTCCTTATATGTCAAATTATTTTATTGGCTTTTTACAAAAAAATTAAAAAAATATTACGTGCATTAGATTTCGTTTGGGCCAATTACAGACGATCTTCGAAAGCATTGTTGACATTTTACTCTTCAAGGATTTTTTCTAGCACACTCTCGCGAAGTGGTCGGAAAAAAATTCAAGTTTATTGGTAGCAGCAGCAAATAGTATCTACTAATCTTACACAAGTTGATTTACTTTACTCGCATTTAAATAATAATCAAAGTGTTTTGGGTATTGTATTGATAAACTTTTCTTAAATAACCAGTACGAAATACAAGCCTTTGGCGTTCGAATGTAATGTTGGCGGACGACCCCACAAGAAAAACAGATTGCGTCATTTTGAAATCAGTAAATACGCTTTCGTAAAAAGTTCTTATATTTTACTTTCCCGCTAAGAAGTCGAGAGAAAGTTCTGTAATCTTGCAAGACAAAACCGCGAATTTTCAGCAGAAATGTTTGTTCGTCTGACCGTCCGTCCATGAACAACGCTAGCGGCTAAACCGTTCAGTCGATTTTCTCCAAAATTGACATTCCGCAATCGATCTGGCTAATGTCGCAGTCTCTTGAATTTGAATATTTTAATTTTGAGGGTACTTTACATGAAGGCCCTGGGACATTTCCAAAATTTTCAAATAATGGCTTCCCGTTTTTTTATTCAATTTTGTAGTTAGAATAGTGTGAAGGAGTTTAAGAGAATGGTGCAGGTCTCATGTTTGTTGAAAGCCTTGATTTTTCGAAAATTGCCGAAATTCAATTTTTTTGGCGTCTTCCTACAACTACAACTATGAAGATAAATATTTTCCCTTAATAAAATCGGTTCCTTAAAGGTAGATTTTGAAATAAGGTTATGCACAATTTTTGGAGAATTTTAGTACCTTTTGCGTAATTTTGCGTGAAAATAACGGCGAGAAAGTACGTGCTGTTTTAGAACCACTAGTTTAAGTTCATGTAAACTTATAACTGTATTGAGCCGGAGCCAAATATATGCCCCGCCCACGGATCAAGAACCCGAGACAGCGAGTTGAAACGTTGGTTCAGGCGGTCTGCCAATGTTGGGATGTCACCGCCCGACGTCGGCTTCGGTGAAGGAGAGCGGAACCAACGCTAACCAACAGTAAATCGCAAGATAAGATAAGGAATTAAATATCGCCATTGGCTCCCGAGGCAAAAGCGAGGCAAACAACGGCATGTTTTTTTTTTCGTTGAAAGACGAGAGTTCTCGAAAGTTTCTGGAAGAGAGTAGTCGAGACCAGTATGTTAAATTCCATTGAAGGAGTAGTCGATCACTTCGGAGCGTTCTATGGTGTACTATCCGTCGGTTTATCTACTGTACCTTTCGACTGTTACGCCGGTTAGTGAAGGGAATAATCCTTGCGCGAATCCTGGCATCTGACGAGGTGGAAATAAGACATTATTTCATCAACTGGAAATAGGTGCATGAACTAGGCCGCTTCTAGTGGTCGAACAGAAGAGAATCGTGTTGCAAGCGGATTGACGTTTCGAGTGAGTGACTACTATTGCGAAGAAGAGTGCAACGTAAGCCATCACCAGTTTAACTACAATCTCACATTGGGGGCCACTTTTAACTAATTCGCGCTGTAATACTCACGAGAGCATGATACACCCCCCAGCACTACCCAATACGCTTCAATAGATGCGACTAAACTTCAAAAACACGCAGTTTTCGACCGACGCGCTTTGAAGAAAAATGCGAAGTCGGAAGAAACGAGGTACGAGCGTTTGCAGCCGAGAAGTGAGGAGCTCAGCGATGGATTCAGGCGAACGGCATCGCATTTCGTTCTTTGGAGGAAGGTTACACCAAGGTCGAGGTCGCGAGGGTAAGGGTCGAAGCAGCGGCCGCGCCGAGTCAACGAGCGCCTGACCGTGAGCGAAGGTCACCGAGTCGGAGGGCCCACCGCCCGCGTCTGCGTCCTGTGATAGCTACGCCCCGAAGGCAGAATCCGCAGAGTACATTCACCCCTTCCATGTTGCAGAAGAATGAGTACACGTGGAAGTTTAAGGAAAATATTAATGAGTGTTGATTACAATACTTTTGTACGTGGTAGTGCCGACAATAGTAAGTAAAATTTTCAATCTTCATGTTAATAAGGAATAATCATGAGCTCATAAAATATTTTTACTAACTGAATTTGGTTAAATCTAGGTACATGTATTATTGACATCTGCACCAGCTGGTTGCCGGAGTAAGGAATAGTTATTAGAGAAAGAGTTCAGAAATACGGTTAAAAAGGGTATTTTTATGAACATCAGTGTGGCAGAGACATTCCAGTCCAGTGCCACTTACGAATGCGAGGTTTGCGTTCGAGTAACGCATTCCAGGTGGTAGAGTTCAGTCTTTTTGTGTGTGTATATTTCTAATTAAAGAATACATGATTTTGTGTCACAGATCCACAATCTTTGATGTCTTAGTCGTAAACTTGCATTTATTCTCCCCAACGTGCATTCCCAGTAGAAGCCTCCAAAGAACAATTTAACTAAATCAACTCGCCAGGTCTGACGTGAACTGTCCGACGTCGGAAGTCACGCCCGTGCTCAGCGAAGCTCACTTAGGGATAACGACGCTGACTCGGAAGAGTTGCATATGCACGACGCGCTGCGGGAATTTTGATGGGGTGTTCCGTGACAATATACTCGAGATACTTCTCAATGTGCACGCGATACGCATGCCGCAAAGTAACACTTTTTTTTTAATTATTTATTTAAGGTCGCCTTATAAACGGCTAGGTCATTGGCGACCACAGTTACAATAATACAGTAGTTACAAATATACAAATATACATTAGTTGCACAATTTCATGGGATACACACATAGAGCCTTAATATTAATATTGTACATGGGACAATGAATAGTCATTAGCTAAATACTATTTATGAGATTAAATTTGGTGAGGAGTTCTATAATTTTCATGTGGCCGGAATCAGAATTGAATATACAGTGGAGATTGTCATTGATGTTGAGGTATGTTCTGACAGCCGACATTACCTGGCAATCAACTATAATGTGTTTAGTTGAAACTGGGAGGCCGCAATTTGGGCAAGGGTCAGGAGTAGCCTTTTTAGCAGGTAGCTGTGACTAAGTTTAAAATGTCCTATACGGAGTCTTGTAATAACCACTTGATGTCTTCTGCTAAGTCTTACGGATGTGACGGGAGATTCCTCAATACTCTTCCTAACTGCATGTAATTTGGAAGGCAACATTTTCCAGTTCCGGTCCCAAAGTTTCTTAACCGCATGTAAAAGGTAGTTTTTGAGGTCAGGAAGTGAGCCGCCAGCTTCAATTTCAATTTCGGGGAGAGAGATTGCTGCTTTCGCTGCTGCATCAGCTTCTTCATTGCCTTGGATGCCTATATGAGAAGGAAGCCAAGCTATTGTAATGCGGTAACCTTTAAGGAAGGAGTGATAAAGCTTTTCTTGGATTTCTTGAACCAGGGGATTTAAGGAATGACTGTTGCGAACAGAGGATAAAACAGATAGTGAGTCAGAAAAAATAACTTCCAAGTAGTCCAAGCTTCACACAAGTAATAGTCCAAGCTTCACATGAGAATATGGAATAGAAGTCCGGGAGGCGGTAAAGATACTTAAGGGGTGGGGTAATGGAAATAACAGCTCCACTGGATCTTGATTGTTGCTTGGATCCATCCGTGAAAAACTGGCTATGATTTGCAAATTTATGCTGAAACTCCAGGATTAATTGCTTTAGGATAGGCTTAGAGATATCTGGATGCGTAAATTTGGTAGCTTCCGTATTGATTGGCAGGGAGAAATGGTCCCAAGGGGGAAGAGGGTTGAGTTTCCTCTTGATGATATCATGAGCCTCAATGCCAAGTTCATCACGGTACTTAGCAAGTCTAACACACAACGGTTTAGGATAGTTAAGATGATTTGCAAATTGGAAGGACTTAGAGAGGTTACAGATATAATTAAGTGTGGGATTAGGAGGAGAACAATGAGAAGAGTAAGCAAATTGTAAGCACAGGAATTTTCTACGGAGGTCTAAAGGAAGGAGGCCCGCTTCGACTAGTAGGCTAGTACATGGGCTGGTCCTGAAGGCACCCAAACTTAGGCGGCATGCAGAATTAATTATAGGATCCAATGTTCTTAGTAAATGGTTGCTGGCTGAACTATAAGCCACGACTCCATAGTCTAACTTTGGTTGTATCAAAGATTTGTAACAATTGATTAGCGAAATAACGTCCGCTCCCCACTTGTGTGAAGATAACATTTTAATTATGTTAAGTCTAACAGAGCAATCCGCTTTGAGGGAAGAAATGTGGGATTTCCACGAGTGCTTCTGGTCGAATGTTAGACCCAAAATTTTGCTGGTATTCGTTCTTCTTAGGTTATGATCACCAATTTTCAGGACTACTGAAGACAAGTTCAATACTTTCCGAGATCTCGTGAAGACCATAAATTCTGATTTTGTTTTTGATAAGATGAATCCCGACGACTTAGACCATTCGTTAATTGTGCTGAGGGATTCTTGCATTATAGATGTGATTAAATTAATATCTTTGCCACTACAGAGGAGGGTGATATCATCAGCAAACAGAAATATTTTCACAGGGCTTTTTACAATATTGCTCACTTCATTTATGGCGATGAGGAATAATAACACACTTAACACTGATCCTTGAGGAAGGCCATTTGACATTTCAACTTGCTGTGATGTTTTATCTTGAACGCGGTCTTTGAGAAATCTGTGTTCAATAAAGTTCTTTATGAAAGCAAACATATTGCCCTTTATTGGCAATGTAGAAATGATAGATAGTAGTCTGGATTTGTGGACCATTTCATAGGCCTTTTCGAGATCAAGCGAAACAACCATCGTATGGTGGTGCCTGCTAAGCGCATCGCAGATTTCTGAATCAATTCCGACTAAGTGGTCATTGGTGGAACGAAAAGTTCTAAATCCACTTTGGAAAGGAGACAAGAGGCTTTTCGATTCTAGTAACCATCTTAAACGGTTGCATACCATCTTCTCAAGAAGCTTACACAGATTGCACGTTAAAGATATGGGTCGATAACTAGCTGGGTTGCATCTGTCCTTATTGGGCTTAGGAATCGGAATAACTATAGGTTCTTTCCATTGGTCCGGAAAGGTCTGAGTGGACCATATGACATTGTATATCTGAAGAAGATGGTCCAGGGCCTTCGCTGGTAGATTTTTAAGAAAACTGTTGGGGATGTTGTCAGGGCCCGGAGCAGAATTGTTACTTTTCTTCGGCACATAAAGAAGTTCGTCTAAGGTGAAAATTCTGTTATAATGGTCATTGTTGGAACCAACCAATGAAGAAATAAGTTTTTGAGGCATAAAAAATGTTGAATCAAGAGATTTCAAAAGCTCCGGATCATAGTTGCAGTGGCTGGAATTCTTAGCAAAAGATACAGCAAGTAAATTACTGGAGTCTTGAGGTTGTGAGTATTTATTACCGTTTGCGTCTATTAGCATGAATGGGATGGATTTCATCGGTGCGCCACTAATGGACTTGATTTTTTGCCATAACAAAGAGGAGGGAGTCTGTCTAGTTATTGATGATGTAAAATTATTCCAAGATTGAAGTCTTGTTGTTTTTAAAATTAAGCGGGCTTTAGCCCTAGCTTTCCTAACGAGTATTCCGTTTTCAATGGTTTTATTCTTCTTATACTTTCGGAAATATCTCTTCTTTTCTTTGATGGCCGCAGTGCATTCCTCATTCCACCAAGGAACCTGGTGTTTCCTTATTTTTCCAGAACTTAGAGGGATGGATGAACGGGCAGCTAATGTCAACATATTAGTAAAGTCCTGAACTGTTTTATTTATAAGAGAAGGTGGATACGAGTCTGGTTTAGGAAGGTTATCGACATTATTAATTATGATGTGTTGGAATTGTAACCAATTTGCATGGTTAATCAACCATTTAGGGTGAGTTTTGAGATTTTTCGCCAATTGTCGGTCGGAGAAGTTGATAGAGATGGGATAGTGGTCACTATCATAAAGTTGATCAAAGGTGCTCCAAGTACATTTTGTAGCAATGTTACTAGTCACAAGACTCAAATCTATTGCTCTCTCGGTGCCATTGCTTGCATTAAATCTTGTAGCACTTCCGTTGTTCAGGAGGATTAAATTATCATATTTATCGAGCCATTCTTCTATAGATTTGCCTCTTCTGTCAGTTCTTCGAGAGCCCCACATAATATTATGGCTGTTAAAATCACCCACTATAATAAATGGTTTAGGAAGTTGCATGACAATGTTGTAAAGTTCGAGAATATTCAATGTTTGGCTATTCGGTAAGTAAATATTGCATACAGTCACCACTATATTAAGCTTGATCGATACGGCCGCAGCTTCTAAGGGAGTTTGTAGTGGAATATTATGAAGAAAAACATCTTGTTTCACAAATGTCGCTACTCCCCCGCTTGCAATTAGAGTCTCTTCTGTTGCAGAATACACTTTTATATCCACGTAACGGAGCACATGTATTGCCTTTAAAGTTGGTTTCTTGTAGGCAGAGAACTTGGGGACTGAAATCGTTGATGAGAATTTTTAAGAAGGACATTCGGGAGTAGAAGCCATTGCAATTCCATTGAATAATATCCATGAGGAAATACAGGAAATATATGGCCGTAGTATTACACTGTAGATGCCTGGGAAGTATCCATATCAGAATCCAATGCACTTTCAAGTTTTTTGATTATTCTGGAACATCTGTTTTTAATACCTTTGTTAGGAAGGATGGTATAAATATCCCGTAACATTGAAATTATAGGTGAAATATCTGGAGAGAAGTCTTTAGCAATTTCTGCAATGTTCTGGGAACCTTTAGATTTGTCAAAGAAGCTTAACAATTCATTCATCGATAGCGGGTATTTAATTGGGCTCTTTTCAATCTTTTCTTTGGTCACTGACCATTGAATGTCTTCTTTACTATCTGAGGTGGTTTTTATTTTTTTTAGGGGAACACTATTTTGTTTCACAGGGGGGTCTTCTAAGTCTAAAGATATCTCCGAATCAGAGAGGACAGTCTTTTCAGTAACGAGATCTCTTGTCAAATTAGCGGGAAGAGACGTCGCTTGGGAACTACTAGTAGAGAGTGGCCTTTTAGTTCTTGATTTTACCGTGTTTTCCGTTGGCTTCTCTGCCTTGGATTCCGAGACTGAAGTTGTAGGGAATGCCGGTAAAGGATCTGGTTGTGAAACACTTGGGAGATCAGGGAATTCGTTCTCGTTAATGACAGGAGCGGGACCGGGGGCAGGAGAAACGGAAAGGTCACCGTCTGATAAGGGAAAGGTTGCTACCTTCGGGCTGATAGCTGCTTGCGGTAGGGGTGAGTTGCCATTTGGGCAGTTCTTAGCAAAATGACCTTGCAGCTTGCATTGAAAGCAGGTAGGGATATCAGATGAGATGTATATCCAATGCGGTAAACCATCCAATGTTACTTGGAAAGACTCCGGGAGTAGTTCTTCATGTTCCGGTGCTATGTAGGTTTGTCTTCTGAAACTCATGATATGGTTTAAGTTTGGGTTAGAGAAACCTGCACGAATAAAAGACATTGATGCCACAGTTTTAACACCAAATTCTAATAACTTATCTTCTAGTAGATTGTTAGGGATACTCGGGCAAACATTGGAAAGAATTATTCTTTTGTTGCGTGAAATTAGCGGTCTTATAGTGAATTCATGGTCAGATACAATTATTGATTTAACTTTGAAAACTAGATCGTCAGCAACTTCTTTGGTGGACAAATAAACACAAAGCCTGTTATTAGAGATCTTTGATGCAAACCGAATATAAGAAGGATTAGTTTTTCCTGCAAGGGCTTCAATGAAGTCAACTGTCGGTCAATTAGCAGAGTCAATCACAATTGCATTTTCTTTCTTAGGAAACAGGGAACTATTACAAGCTTGAACATAACTCTTACTTGAAACAATACTTGGTTGTTGATTGGGATGGTGGACTTCCATGATGGTTACGATGTTGTTGCTCGGATGCCAAGCAGCAACACGATGGTCAGAAACATACGCACTTCGAGCTTCTCGGTGCGTGAAAATGAAGAGAACACTCAATAAAACACTGAACTTCACAAATCTGGGAAAACTCGTCACCCGAATTTGCACACAGTTAAGGAACAACTATTAACCACAAAACCAAAAAAAACTATAACAGCTTTCGTTCTTGACGCTTATCTTGAACGGCCACGGTCATAGCGCGCGAAGGAAGCACAGCGGAGCAGCGAACGTCCGCACACCGCCGAGTCTCAACGAGCACTGAAAGTAACACTTTGCAATCAATAAACAGTGAAGTTAAATACGAGTTACGATGCAGGAGTGCTGATAAATAAATGTTTGAAACATTTTGCTGAGAATGACTGCAGTAATAGAGTTCTTTTTCGAATGTGTACAATGTAACGAGTCAGAAAGCTACATTTATGAAATACGCACGACGAAACGCGATGTTTTGAATTGAGAAAAACGACGTCAGTGTCATTTGTTTGATGCTCCTAGATAAAGTTAGAAGCAATTTCTTCTCGGGCGACTCAAAACGGCAACCATGGTCTTTGCTTACCAGTTCTGCGAAATACGTTGTTGAGTCAATAAGTAAGTCGCAAAACGGGATAGCGGAAATAAGAATCATCGTAACTTCTTAAAATTAATTTCAGTTTTCTGTGTATTCATCCTGTACATTTAGAGACTTATCCATGTATTTACAAATTCTTAACAGCCGACAGCAAAGAAGTATTTTTGTTGCTGACTCAATGTGTAACCTCCGCAGTTATGACATTTTCAAAACGTCGGCCACCCAAATGAGATTTTAGAGGCCCGAACAGATGAAAGTCACTGTGGGCTTAATGGAGAATGTAGGGAGGATGTTTGTTCGATAATTTTCGTGGCGCGCAAATGGATGGTTGGAGTAAGATTAGGCGAAAGTGTAGTTGAAGTGGAAAATCATTGAATTTCGAGAAGTCTGTTCTCACAAATAAAACATCAGAGGGTCAATCTTTCGACATGTGGATCTGTTTTTAGATGAACCTTACATTGTCAACGATCAAATTCATAACCCTCTTCCAAATAGAGACGTTTTTTCCAAGGTGTTTCAGAACAATTAAATGAGGAAAATTTGCAATAAAAAAATTCTAAAATAATATTTACAAAACTCGCAATGCATTTCGTTTTAAAGAATATAAATATTGTGTTTTTAATATTTATTAATCCAAGAGTTCAATTAGGTCCCGTCATTTTTGGCGGTTTACCTTGTTAGAACTCGCTATAACTTACATTTAATCCATTTAATTAATATCCATTACATTTCTTAACGCATCCTGCTTACAAGGTTTACGCTTGGTATGCCTAATTCCATTTAAATAAAAATATGTATTCTCTCTGACATCCCACCTTTTAAACACGACAACGCCGCAACCGCTATCGTGGCAGTTGCGAGGCCGTAACGGCAGTCTGTGCTTGTCTTGTGAACACGCCAGATGTTCTGACACGGCGCTCTGAATTTTTAGGGGCAATTGTGCTAGTTAATATGTCTCGCTACTGATCTAATTCACAATAGACGCCGTTCCACGGTGCTCTGAACTTTGGTGCAATTATGGTAGTCACTAGAACTGTGAATATTACGCATTAAACGTAAATCTACTTTCATTATGATGTGTCGTGAACGTGAACTGTGTTACATCAGTATTGGTGACTGTAATTCATTTATGTGCTTGTGCCATACCGCCTGACTCGGCATTCATGCATCATGGCCTTATTACATAATCAATAACTTATGCTCCTTGAAATCCCTGAACTTGTGTAATTTCAATGTACAGACTGTATACGTTAAACATTACATTGCATTACGCAATCACTTTAATAATCCATTGTCTACAATATCGTGTCTATGAGCACGAACTACAAGTTACGGTTTCATCACCATGTGCCGAGTTCTATTTTGCCAAAAGGTGTTTCACACTGGAAATCGTAACTGTGAAGCAGTTTCCGCTCCAGATATGCTCCGCCACGCATTCGACACTCTTCACGTTGACTCACTACGCACGTCCTCAGCGAATGCGTGACGTCACCGCCTTCCAGCGTGATGGCCTCAACTGATGCCAGCGTACCTCAACATAATGATAAGGACGATGGAATGTGTACTGTAGGTTCCGTGCCATGTGTATTAATTTCAGCATAAGTGAAACTGCTATGTTCCAATTATGTATCTCCTCCTATAAAACTTTACCTTATATGGTATTCTTTCAATCATTTCAATCTTACCAACACCCATGGTGTTTATATAATCCAATCAAAACATTTTATGACAAAATGCATTCGCAATATTACGATTTTATGTAATGTTTCCTTAACTTTAATTAAGGAATATTAATATGCATACATTATAATTACTTAATAATATGCATACATTCAACTTACTATGTATTTCGTTCAGTATTCCTATTAATGATGGCACTCCCTGTGATCATGTAGTCTTTCCAAAGGTTGGCAAGCCTTTGATTTGCCTGGTCCTCCGAGTACAAAAGATGAGAACGTTATCTAAGGTATTGGTGGCGCAGTGCAATGGATATTTCTTTCAGACACTGACCCACCACTCTCATGTATTGCCCTAACAACCTCTTGTTATAGAATAATATTATTGTTCGAGTTTGATACATAATACAGTAATAAATGAAACATTTATACGCGTTATAAAATTTAACTCGAAAGTAAGCTCGTAACCAACGAGAGCAAGAGCGTGTTTAACACGCTACATGCATTCATAAAAAGTTATGGGTGCCTCAAAACGAATGTTGCAGACTTCTAGGGCACGTAAGGAGCAAAGATGATCGTTTTCTGCCTACGGATATAGAACACAGGTGACTGATGTTTCAAAACAAACTTAGGCATGTGTTATTTCCTCCTGATTCGTAGGTAACTCATCATTTTAATAACAGCTCTCTAATTTATAAAAAGAAGCAACAGATTATCGTAAAATACACGTTATAATGTGAAGTTCATTTTATTCCCCTGAAACATTTTTGTTAGTGCACTTGAATAAATTCCCTTATCCCTAGTCTGTTAATACTTTTCGTCATGTTCAGATGTCCTTCATAGTGTCCGTTATCAGCTACATTTTGTTTGCGGATAGCGTGTTTCACGATGGGAAAGATGAAAGAACTTTGCAGTGACGTAAATGAAATCATCGTAACGCTTGGTTTACGAGGCTATTCTCTAAGAGAAATTAGACGCAGAGTGAACAAACCCCATTGTACAGTCAACTATGTGTTAAATAAGTTTCGATACAACGGGTCAACAAAGAAACTACCAAG
>BLKR01010193.1:0-55241 GCA_011170035.1 Teleogryllus occipitalis
ATTGTGTTCATGAGTTGTAATTTCTTTTATAAACAGTAATTTTTACGTGGAATATTATTTTCGTAATTTCACTTTGATCCTATTTTACTAGTGCAGTGGTAGTCGCAAAGGGAACATTTGACTGACGTCGAATGTCGAGATCGAAAGTTGTGTTGTATGTTGACGCCGTGTTTTTGTTCGTAAAAACCTGTCAATTCTTTAGTTTGAAATGTCAGTGATTCAGAGGAGTTGGCACCTCCAGAAATGAGAAAAAGCGAAAATGATGACCTTGGAATTATGGCCCAACTTTTGTACTCTCTGGCAGGCGGACTGGTAAACCAAAGCCACCTGCGGCAGGTAGGGTAGCTGTCTGCTAGGTGACCTTGGCTGAATCCTGCAGATCGACTGCCACAAAACTATTCAATGTTAAACTTAACTTACAAAACTTACCGTACGTCGTAGAAAAAGTACCATATGAAACGCGATGTAATGGGTATTAATACACTGGTGTGAAGTTAACGATACACGCTCCTTTCTTGCTCGTATCGTAATATCACACTCGTCTAATAAAACCATCATTACACCATAATTTCATAATGTACTATTTTGCTCAACAATGCGGAATCATGGGGCAAGTAATATGCTGTATAGATATTTTTTGTAAAATTTAAGTTTTCAAGAAATTTAATTCTTAGATTTTTTAAATGAAACTATATTTTTCTCACTAGCAGTGGATAGATCATAAACATAACGATACAATGACGTATCATTTGGTATTGTTTTGACAGTAATTTGGCTACAAAAAAACTTTCAGACCTGTGATTTTTTTTTTAATTAAAGTGAAAAAAAATTCCCTGAGTAGCTCTGGCCCCTGGGGAAAGTGCCTTCGCTTCGCGGCGCCGCGCCGGGACTGTTGTGACAGACTGCAGAGGGGCAACTGCAATTGGCTGGAGGCGTTCATAAATCGCAAACCTGAACACTGGCAGCCTGCTAGGTCTGACAGACCCCTGGCAGAGGTTTATAAATACGGTCCCTAGGGGGACCTCTAAGGGACTAGACTAAGGGGGACTACACCTCTGCCAGAGGTCTGTCGGGCCTAGCAGGCTGCCAGTGTTCAGGTTTGCGATTTATGAACGGCCCCCAGCCAATTGCAGGTGCCCCTTGTCCTCCCAGCATGACCCCAGATTGCAGTCCCCCTAAGAGCTCTGCTGGCAGAGCTTCATAAATACGACCATTAGAGGGGTGACATCGCGATTTCCAGCAATCCCGAATCTCGACTCGGACACCGGAGAAAATCAATATTAACTATCAGAATGAAATTTTTTTTCCTTTGATTCATCAGGATTGAACATTATCCAGATTGAAATTCAAGAAAATTTATTGAAATTAACGATATAAAGAAATTGTAGTGTAAAAATTATTAAAAGATCATTTTCAAATTTGACAAGAATCAAGCAAGATGTTTCATAGCTATAAGAGCAATCCAGCGTTTAAAAACATTTCAAATACGAGCAAAGGGAATAAAAGGTTGAAGATTTTTACTACAATATCTTTTTACTGTAGGTAGAAATTTTTTATGACAATTATGTAACTTCTCATTGCAAGTTTACAGAAGTAAAATTTAAACGTATGGAACAACTATAAAACGAAATAAAAGTATTACACAATTTATTAACTAAGCTCGGTGTCCCCCAGCGACAGCAATGTAAATCTGCTGGGATTTATGAAGCTAAACATAGATGCTTCGGAATTTCAGACAGGAGAGAAGTTTAATTTTGATGAATCAATGGAAAAAATCTTTCATTATCATAATTTATGTTGGCTTGTTCCGGTGTCCTTCGTGACAAGACCATGGATTGCTGTGGGTGCACCTCCATTACCCATTGCCTCACCGCTCAGTTTCTCTTCTTCCCGTAACAATAGTATCGGCGCCACGAAGGCTACCATCCCCCAAAGGCGAGAGTTGCACGGGGAAAGATTGACTCTCTAATTTGAAATCGCACGTCAGAAAGTATTTTACACTTAAATTACTATTACTATCAAAATACTAACATATCATTGGATTCCTCTTTTTATAATCCATCCATTGCTTGGTGAGAAAAATATATAATTTCATCTAAAATCAAAGATTAAATTTCTCGGAAACTAAAAATATTTCAGACAATATTTCTATAGCATTTTACTTGCTCCCTGATTCCGCATTGTTGAGCGAAGACTGTATTTCGATATCGGGTAACTTCCTCACGTTATGAGGGTGGCCCATTGTTGGTAGGACACTCTGTACGGTCAATTACGTTCTCTAATACGTTGAGTAGTCGGAATCCACGGTACCGCTCCTTGATACCGAAAAATCGAATGACTGCAAAATGTTTGTCCCTCTAACGCTAGCACCTGAACAATTTTGCAGACTTTTCTCCAAAATGAATATTCTCCAATTGATCTGCTCGAATTCGAGGCTTAGAAATTTCCATTTTTGAGGGTACCTGAACCCTACACTTTTGAAGCCCCAACATCATTTCAAACCTTTCTCAAAATGGCGCCTAATTTTTTTTTCACTTCGTCCTAGGTTAGCGTAAAGGGCGCTTAAGAGAATGGTGCAGTGTCATGTTCGTAGATATCCCTAATTTTTCGAAAATTGCAAAAGTGCAATTTTGTTCTGGGTCTTCCTACAATTAAAATATTGAAGATGGAATTTTTTCTTTAATGAAATCTGATTATTATAGATCGATCTTGAAATAAGGTCATGTAAAATTGTTGGAATATGGTTTTCCCGTATTTTTTGCGTGATATAAGCAAATTTTAAAATATTTTAAACAATTTTTTCATTCTTTAAAATTTCTTATATCAAAGGACGAGAAAGTGGTGCTAGTCCAATTTTCGGTAAACTCACAGTATTTTCGAAAATTCCAAAAATTTAACATTTCAACACGACAAAATTAAAGATATATTTTTGCCTTAAACAAAATCTATCCTAAAAAGCAGCTCTGCTCATGTACATTTTATTTTAAATTGGTTTTCACGTAATTTTTGATTGAAATCAATGAGAATTATAAAAACTGATTTCTCAGAAACCGCTCTAATATTTTCTTAAATATTTTTTTCAACGGATGAAACGGGAACGCTTCAAACAATGGCGAGGTCTCAAAATGTTGGGTTGAGACAATAAAATTTTTAAGCTTTTCTCTCAGTTGGAACTTCGCTGGTTCCATCACCGAAAATTTAGGTGCACGGCTAATTAACTCAGAGTACCGGAGTTGGTCTCGGTGCAGAATTTTTTGCTTTTTGAAAGCATTTTTTTGCAGGTTCAGGTTCATGTAGTATAATATTGCGTAGCAGTTAGAAATGATGCGAGAAAATATGTGCGGTTGTAGCTCCCCTAGCTGGAGAAAGCAGTGGTGTGGGTCCAGATTTCTTTTAACTTGACCAAAGGTTTTGCTAGTTAGCATTGCCTAGTTATATTATCATAGTATGTTTTCACAAACCTTTGTGATAAAACATTCACAATAAATTATTATGGGGCAATTCTTTAACATTTAAAGGACCGCTGTAAACTAATTGCCTCCACGTAGTTAAGAGATAAATCAGCTATGTTTCTGAACGTTAGTAAACTCGGCTTACTTTGTACACTGCCCGAGAGTTCCGGTTGCAAACAAACTACGCGCACACCCACATGCACTCGCACTGGGGATGCGGAATTGGCAAAAGCTGATGGTGCTAAGTGTATTGCTCAAAAACTATTAAAGTTTTAAAATAATTAGAATTATTTTTATTAAACAATATGTACTAAGTTTATACCTTTTAGAAAAACAATATTTTGAAATCGACATCGCATCTCTAATTCTTTTTAAAAAATTTTCTCGCCAATGCAAGTGATGAAAATTCCGTCTCAAGAACTTGAGTAGTTTAGAAAATATTCGGGGTGGAAGTTTTTGACTAATCTCGTATTAGTGGGTTTGGTGGCGGCCTACGTAAAAGCTTGGAAATCATTTCTATTTATTTGCTCTCTGTCAAAATATCTAATGGTTCGAAGTTTTTCATGGAGTGGTACATCCACCCAAACGCCATTTCTGGTACCGCAGTTTACAGTTGAATTTTGGGATCAGTCATTTTCACCAAGAAATGATTATATGGACTCCGTTCTGATGATTGAAGTCGGTCGTCCTTTATAAACCAGTTTTTATTTCTGGATATTTAGTTAATGGAATCCCGGATACTAACGAGGCAGTGTCCCTGGCCGTTAGGCTGATAAATCGGCAGTGGCCTATAGGCTGGTAAAAGGACTAAATTCAAGGACAATTACCAAAGTGTTCAAAGGCTTGGAGCGTTGTTACAAGAGTAACACATTATTTTAATGCTCTGGTCTCACAAACCTTTCATACTTGCGCGGTAGTTGCTTGTCGTGCTATACACTAGTAGATATTGTAATAGTTCAGTTAGACCAAAATGCGATTGCAGTGCAAGTCACTATAATAGACAAAATCGACAGATGTGTGGTTATTTCCGCACTAGCTAAAGCGGCCGAAGGCCGCGCGGTCGACTAAAATGCGAAATTTCAGAAATTTCAGCGACTATCGGCTGCAAACTACCATGGCAAGGCATACTAACTTGTGTAGTGCAAAGTGTCTTCAGCAACTAGCGTTAGCGCTTATGCGCACTTCTCTCGTTTTAGCTCTTCTGTTAACATTTCAGATGTCACGGCGCCTTGGTGGGCAGTGGCTACAATATGCAAGAAACTGGATTTAAAACGGTGTGAACCAGTCCAAAATCCTATTCTTCGAAAGCACACTGCCATAATGGAGTCTTTCAGTTTTCTAGGAAGAGTAGTAAGTGGGTAGGTACTGCAAAGTGGTGGTCAGATAATTTCTATTGGATGTATTCTGTGAAACGTTTCTTTGTATGTTAGGGACCTATTGATTTTTCTCACAAGTTAATTTTTAATTATGGTTTCGTGGACGAGCGTCTCATACTATTTATATATAGTATACTATGTATATACTAGCGTATGCTTCAGAAGCATTTGGCTCACTCTCGTGCGTCGCGGACCCGGTAATTTCAGTGCGGTTTGTGCCCAACGCGTAGGAATTTTAAAGAATCTATATATTTAAAAAAATAAGGTATTCTGCCATGGCTTCGTTTAGAGCTTCTACTGAACCGATTATTGTATTTTTTCTTTTAAATGAAAGAATATGATCCCTAGATGTGTTATCAGATATTGTTTGTGTTGATTCACCAACATTTACGGAGTAAATTAATTAATTAAATCATTCTTTAATAGTACGCTTATCAATAGTCAATTGTTTTCTTTCAAAGGGTGGCAGTTTCAAAATCGATATACATGAGTCCAGATGTGAGTCCATGCTGCTTGATGTTTTGTTTTGATTGTTGAGATTTGTTTACAATTCGTCTAGGTTTTGTTTCAGTGTAATAATTGCATTGTGGTGTTGACAGTTTGCATGAATTTGCTTCTGTGGTGTATTTTGTAGAGAACATTCGCACAGTGGGTTTTGCTCGGTTTTAATACTTTAGTGATGTTGTTTCATGTTATGTTGAATTCCGAATCGTTGTCCACGCGCCCCAAAAGACGCAAACGTGTATTAACTGGACGCAGGGAAAGAGAAAGTCAGCGTAGGTGTCGTGATAGTGAGGTCATTTCGTTTTCTATTGGGTCATTGTCTATGAAATGTCAGTTTTGTTCTGCTTTGTACTTTCCATGTGAGAGAAATTCTGCACACGATTTACTGTGTGTGGCTTAAATGTGAAAATAAGTATACCTTCGAGCAATATGCCAGAAGAAATCAAACAGTTGTTTATAGATGATGACACATCTAAAAACTTTAGAAATAATATCCTTCAGTATAATAGTGCTATATCTTTGGTGCCGATATTGCATTGCCATCTGGTCATGGGCCATACGTGTTCAAAATTTTGGGAACTCATCACAGAATATCTTCGTTATACCCTCAAGATCCAAACAATGCAATATATTGTGAACATTAGTCTAGGTACAGTATTTTACATTTATCTCAGATCTCACCGTCAAATTTTGACGGGTTCTCATAGATTACACTTAATACTATTATTGTGTGAGGCCTAAATGACCCCAAGATCGATTTAAGTGGTATTAGTTTAGAAAGCGCTTCTAGTAAGATATTTTTTATTATTTTTCCTTTCTCAGTGTTGTGGATTCATTGTGTATATTCAGGATGGGGTATAGGAAAAGTTGTTTCCAGGAGACGAATCATGTCGCAGTGTGGCTGGAGAGCATAGCAAGGTTTCGGGAGACGAGCGATCTACACTCCACCATGGCTGACGCTCGCTTCCTGCCTTTCCTTAGACCTGCTTCACCAACACAGGAGTGGCGAAAACGCCAATCCGGAAATCCAATCAGCCTGGGTAAAATCAGTCCGACGACTTCGCTGCTAACGACGCCTATAGGCGTCCAGATTTTTCGTGCCCCGTGTGCTAACGACGCCTATAGGCGTCCGCCCGGTTTTGCTTCTGCTGTGCTAATGACGCCTATAGGCGTCTTGTACATCGCGCGGTTGTCATTCGCTTGCTGCTGAATGGCGGAGGGCCTGAAGGACATGTGGCGATATCTGTTCGATTTGTAAGGGTTTGAAGATTAGTTGAAACCCTCCTAGAGTGTGCTAGTATGTCAATTCTCGCTACGAGTACAAATGTTTGTAAACTGGTAGGCTGCCGCGCGGCCTGCGCGCGGTGGTCTTGCCTTTCCTGAGGGATTAGCGCGCATCTTGACGGAGGCCCTTCCCAAATGCCCATCATAAAACCTCCTCTGCGGTTTCCGAGTATAGGGTACGATCCTCACTTTGTGTTGAGATTTCTGATTGTGAGTGTTCTTGTTTTTACGCGTTACTGTACGAATATTGGCTTGTTTTGTGGACTTTTCTTACAGTTTTTGGATTATTTCTACGTACGATTACACGGATTTTATTATTGACCTTATTAAACCTTATAAAACAATTTTCTGGACGTTGATTTTACGGATACTTCGCCAGTGCCGGTCCAAAGCCCGGATCAAAAAGAAGGATGGGAAGTATGCACTTTGTTCGCTGCCGCGTGGGCCACCCTTACAGTGTGCGCCGGTCGGAACAAGGAAACTGCGCCGCACACAGCGGTCGCCGGCCTGTGGGGTGACTCAGCACCAGGATGCGGCGCGCTGCGTAGGGTCGCCCGGCAGTGAAAGGTTGAGACGGACGCTTATGAGCATCGCCTCCCTTTGCTCTAAAGGTTCGCGAATGATTGGACCAGTTGTCTTGGGAGGATCGGACTTTAAGGGTGGCCAGTACTCTTACGAGGAAGTGTACCAGTCCAAACCACGCGCATGGCGGGAATTGGAAGCGTGAATTCAAGAGGTAATTGCCAACATCCCAATTCATTTACTTTAAAAAAAGTATCAATTGTATCAGTGAAAAGTTGAAGACTCTGGTTGAACACATAAAATTGAGATTACAAAAATATTATTTGGTTTTCATATTAACAAACGCTGTGTGTACGTGTTCCTAATAAATAAAAATAAATATTACAGAATCAACAAAAGATTTTTAATACCAGGTTGCTTTACATCCACTTGTATATAGGGTGTGCATAACTGTATATAGCGTGAACACCATATATACCGTTCATCGGATTGCGATAAAACTTTGTCAACTTATTGCTTGCACTTGCGTGAAGGATATAGACCGAGCACAATGGGAATGTACGTGTGTCTGTCGCACATAAACGCAAAATGGGGGCGTTGTTGATTTTATGCTGACTCAAGCGCCCCTGAACAGAAGCTAGGCAACCCGCCGCACTCTCATGTATTAAGCGCGTCTTCGCTGCATATTCCACCCCTGCGATTGTGAAATATTGGCCGGATTACTTGATCGTATGAATTAACTTTGAATTTATACTCCGAGTTTCTTCTCACGAATATGAGCATGAATGGGAAGTAGGTTCCCCACCGGTTGTGTGAATAAACTTTGAGTTTATACTCTGAGTTTCTTCTCATGAGTATGAGCATGAAAGGGTAGTAGGTCCTCCACCGGTTGTATGAATAATTTTCGAGTTTATTTTCGATTATTATTATTATTATTATTATTATTATTATTATTATTATTATTATTATTATTATTATTATTATTATTATTATTATTATTATTATTATTATAGCAGCAGTAATAATACTTTTAAAGTAGTATAATTTTTTCTAAAACGAATGACATTAGTGAAGGCAGTCATGACTAAGGTCATCCAAGATTAACGGAAATATTAAAAGGTATTGCTGAATTTTGGTCTCCACCATCATCCGCCAATAGAACATTAATAAATTAGTAATATAGTAATACTACATGTATGTCTATTAAATTGTAATAATATGTGCGTTTTGTGTAAAACTTGTTGTTTAAATGTATCGCGTAAATGTTGATTGACTTGTATCACACATACAGGAGGGATATTTGTGCTCTATGGCATCACAACCTTCATCTGTTCACATTGGAGAGAATCGACTCCTTTGTGGCGAACGAAATTTTTCGTATCAAAGGAACGTAAACGTTCGGCTAATGAACTGGTATACGTATAACGAAAAATATCCCAATATCTCGTACAAGTAAATCAAATTTCTCCGAGACAGTATAATAGCGAATGCATGCTCAAACTTGAGGAAGAACGTTTTAACAATAGGATACTTGACAACCATGCTCAAACCAGGACGTTCAACAAACCCATACTCGCGAGAAAGTTTTTCATCTATTAAAAAAGCGTAGCGTAAAACGTGATTAACAGTCACGAGACCAAGAGCGTGTGAATGTCATATATTTCAAAAGCGATGCATTCCAGGGTCTGTTAGTGTTTTTATTTCATCGAAGACTTGGAATGAAAAAGATGTAAGTGCCGTTTCAGTTGAATTTACGATTTTACCAAAATAATGATGAATGAATCAAGCCCTATAACATAAATAAGAACCAAAGTCCAGATGCATTTCTTGATAGTGTTACGGGGTGATTATAAATGGCAGGGGTTGTATGTGCCAATAGGTTTAACGTATATATATATATATATATATATATATATATATATATATATATATAAACTATTTTTTTTTCGAAAGTATGAAAATGACACTTAGATCCTCTTTTATTTCGTCTTGAATTTTTCCTAATTTTCTGAAAAACCTCTGTTTATTTGTATTGAGAATCAATGTTTATATTAATTTATTTTCTCAATAGAATACAAGTTAGAAGAGAGCAATGAAAATCAATAATTTCGCACTAGGTACCTATTTTGTTGATATGCGACTTGATTTTGTTTTCTTTCCTGTAACTCTGTCATCAATTGTATTGAGAATATTTTATGTTAAATAAAATGAGTTATAACGAGGGAACGGATTTTCAGGTAAATACATATTTTATCTATTGCTACATATTTCGTTTTATTTTAATATATTCATTGGCCGAAAATGAACATTTCATGGGCGAGTTCCAAATATGTTACTTGAAAACTAACTTTGTTACTGAAGTACTTATAAAACCACGCAATGCGCTTGTATTAAGGCCGGTCCATCGCTATCAGTGTCGAACTAACCTTCCCCCGTCCCCTTCTGCTTCTTGGAAACCGCCTAGTCGGGATCAAAAATGTGCGGAAGTAATTTGTGAAGGAGAAGGAACTTTAACCACGTGCTTATTCATGTTTCATAGACCACATGCGTAACTCGGTAATTTTTTTTTCAGATCATTCGTATCCATTTTCTGGAGTCGGTATGTTCCATTTACCCCCCTTTCTATCAGAGGTTACACGGTACTATTAACTTGAGCGCCGGCTCCTCGTAAACAACATTGTATATAATGCGATAATATTATATATTTCTGAAGGAACAAGCGAATATTTTTTTTCTGTAAATGTAGAATTTTCTTTCAGCCCCTCTGAATCTGTTTAATCTGATCGGCAACGTACTCTGCTCGGAAAACGCTTGAAGAATGGAATTTTAAACATAATAACGAATTTTTATTTCACATATTTCCTGTTTTATCTTACATATTTTAGAAAAAGTAAGTGCATATGCATGTATATATTTTGCTTTTATTATTCCGTTCCCTAGTTATATCCTTTCCCTAGTTTAAACTCCGTTCCCTAGTTATAACCGACTTTGAAGATTTCAATCCACTCTGACAACTTGCCAACTGCGTCGCGGCAGGGGGACGCACCTTGTCGTTGAGGTGGTCGTCGTCGTCGGCGGCGGCGGCGGCGGCGGGGGCGGGGGCGGCAGGGGCGGGGCACGCGGGGGGCGAGGGCTGCGGTGGCGGCGGGGGCGCGTGCGCGAAGGGGGGCGCGGTGATGGGGATGGCGAAGTACGACAGCACGGCGCGCGCGTGAGCGGGGACGGGGGCGGGGCCGAGGGCGGGGGCGAGGGCGGGGGCGAGGGCGGGGGCGAGGGCGGGGGCGCGGAGGTCGGGCCGCGTGGGGGAGGTGGCGGCGTGCACGGACGCCGAGTAGAGGCCGCCGACGACGGAGGGCGGGGGCGGGGGCGGGGGCGGCGGCGGCGGCGGTGGCGGCGGGGGCGGCTTGGGCCGGACGTACGGGTCGGGGTCGTGGACGCCGGGGAAGGAGGGACCCGTGCTGTACACGGACCTGCGCAGACAAACGAACGCTAGTCAAGACGAGACATTGTGCAATAATCGAGTTTGCTTCCGATTGACTCACCGGCTGGGGTGGCTCAAGGCATCAACTGATGTCACTGCAGTGCCTCTGACCGGGAGGTCCTAGGGTTCCACTCCTGACGGCGGTAGGATTTTCGACACTAGCTAGACAGATAGGTTAAATTAGCTAGGAGAATACTAGTGATCGGATGCTCTGGTCGGTAGTTTTCCATGGCTTCTCTCGTCAATACCAGACGAATGTCGGAGCCGTGTCCTAACAAAGGGCCACGGACCGTGCACGATCTTTCCCTTCTCTTCCTTGTCCTCTTTTCTGTCACTTACACTAACATGCACTACATTCCCTCACATGCCGGGAGACTGGTCGGAAGCTTAGTTTGTCCCGACTGGGGCGATGCCCTACTGGTGGGAGATGCGTGTTGTAAAACCCCCACCAGATCTCGCCATCTAACAAGGGAAGATCACAGCCACCTCCCGGTGAAAACCATGCACTACATTCACGGGACTAATAACCTTATAAGTTGACGCGCCCGGATTCACTAACCAATCAATCAATCAATCAGTGAAAATTATTCTTGATTCACTGCTTGATTAGAGTTTCCGGGCGCTTCAACTGCCATTGTCATTAGTTGAGTAAATTTTGAAAATGTCCCGGGGCTTCATACCTCTAGGACATTTTCCCACTCCCAAAATGTAAAGAATATTTCGAAATCGCATATCTCTGACTCAGACCACATATAACGGGGAATATTAAGTTTGGAAAAAAATTCTACAAATAGTATACGGGATACCAGTGATCACAGTCGGACACAACAGACAGACAGACGGTAGGACGTATTGATGAAAACTTTTTCTATATCAGGGGACTCAAACCGTGTATTTCCGTTCAAATATTGAAATCGATTTTCCGCAGTATTACATACCCTTTTACACACGTACTTATGTATAAGAAGTAAATAGCATTGGAAGACTTCACTGAAATAAAAAAATAAATGTAAAATTATGGAAATAATAGCGCAATTAACTCAAAGAAATTGTAAAAAGTTCCAATCCAGATACACTTTTAAATGAAGAAATCTCTGGAAGTTGTCTTTTTTGTTGTAAACACAAATGAACAACAGGCCACTATATGCATTTCTTACGATATATACTGGGAAATTTTGTGAATGTTGGCAACAACCATTGTCAAATCAAAAAGAAATGGAAGTAGCACATGCGACTTGTGTTATTTTCCATATCCAGCATTTTAGGACTGCGCGCACAAGAGCATTTCGTAACGGACGTCACAACGTCCGCATTTTCACTGACGTCAGTACTGCGGGCAGTGAAGGAAAGCACAATACACATTGCGCAGTTCGCTCATGTTTCATGCCCATTCGTGTTTGCACACTCTGCAACGGACGCATTTTTATCATCACTTAGGGCCACTTCACATGGCGCCACTCAGAAGCGCTTCCGAGTGGCGCATCTACTAGCAAAGCATCGGTTTAAATTAAAGGTATTCAAACGGCTGGTGCAGTGGCTTTCGGCACTGAAATCACGCCACCAGTGCAGTCGCGCGTCCGCGTCTGCACCAGCAGTACAAATCTAGATGTCATCTTCTATACTAGACGCGTCACAGAACACGATTTTAGCCGATGAACTGTCTTTCGGCCACAGGATCCCACAGAAGTGTGAATCATGAAATCTTTCGGTCTAGGGAATGGTGGCAGTCGGCGATGGCTACGTGTGCAGGGCTCTGCCAATTGCCGGTGGCGCCACCGAGAAGCTCTGTGTGAAGTCAGCCTCAAAGCGCGTCCGTTACTGTGCGGCATGAGAGGGGCGGCCACTGTACCTGTGAGGGAGCACCGGCGTGGAGGGGCGGGGCTCTGGTGGCGCCAGCGAGTAGCTCTGTGTGACGGCAGCCTCAAAGCGCGTCCGAGTGTCTCCGGCCTGAGAAGTGCGGCCACTGTACCTGTGGGGGAGAGGTGTCGTGGAGGGGCGGGGCTGTGGTGGTGCCAGCGAGTGGCTCCATGTGAAGGCTGCCTGAAAGCGCGTCCGTGAGTGGGCGGCCTGGGAGTGGCGGCCGCTGTACCTGTGTGGGAGCGCCGGCGTGGAGGGGGGTTCTGGTGCAGCAAGCGAATGGCTCCGTGTGAAGGCTGCCAGCGAGTGGCTCTGTGTGACGGCAGCCTCAAAGCGCGTCCGTGAGTCTCCGGCCTGAGAGGGGCGGCCACTGTACCTGTGTGGGAGCGCCAGCGTGGAGGGGCGGGGCTGAGGTGGCACCACCGAGTGGCTCTGTGTGAAGGCTGCCTGAAAGTGCGTCAGTGAGTCTCCGGCCTTCGAAGTGCGGCCACTTACCTGTGGGGGGCGCAAGCGTGGAGGGGCGGGGATGTGGGGGTGCCAACGAGTGGCTCCATGTGAAGGCTGCCTGAAAGCGCGTCCGTGACTGTACGGCCTCAAAGGAACGGCCACTGTACCTGTGTGGGAGCGCCGGCGTGGAGGGGCGGGGCTCGGGGGTGGGCGGCAGGGTGTCGGCGCTGGAGGGCGAGCGGGGCGAGGCGCAGCTGTAGGTGTAGCTGCCGTCGGAGCCCGTGGAGACGCTGGAGAGGCGCGCCGTGGAGACGGCGGAGGGTGGCGCGCTGAGGAAGGGGAAGTCCCGCACCTCGTCCTCCCCGATCGACTCCACCTGCCACACACACACACACACGTCCACTTTACTCTCCTTGACTGATGCTGACGACTGCGACGCTCGTGTTTGCGCAGCCATGAAATGCAACCTATGAAACATAGCAAAGGACACGTGGGTTTTTTCGTTTGTATTTGAATTGGTTATTGTTGTTACCAACATTCACCAAATTATCATATATATTTCCGTTTTCCGTGATTTCTCCGATCAACGCCAGGCGAATGCCGGAGCAGTACAAACGGGCCACGGACCGCGCGCTATCTGTCCTTCCTCTTCCTTGTTCTATCCTCTCTCCTTTTACACACACAAAATTACACTAACATTCACTACACTACCACATATTCCGGGAGACCGGTCGGGAGCTTAGAGCTTGTCCCGAGTGCTGCGGTGCTGGTGGGAGAGTCCTGGGTAGGGGGAAACCCCACTGGCCGACGGTAGGTCGGAGCCGGATCTCGCAATCCAGCGGGGGAAGATCACTGCTGAATCTTCCAGGGAAAAATATGCACTATATTTACGGGACTAATGGTCAAAGCAGTTGACGCGCCCGGGCAAAAAATATATATATATATATATATATATATAATATATATAATATATATATATATAATATATATAATATATATATATATTATACATGTGTGTTTGTTTGTGTGTGTGTGTGTGTGTGCGCACCTTGTCGTGTATGGCGTCGAGGCGTCGCTCGAGGCGCGCCACGCGCTGCGCCTGCTCGCGCAGCCCCCGCACCAGCGCCGCGTGCGCGCGCTCCATCTTCAGCTCCATGCCGCCCACGGCCGCGCCCAGCCCCGCCACGGCGTCCGCCAGCAGCCGGAACGCCGACTCGTACCCGCCCCCCGCGCACTCCTCCATCTGCAACGCACGAGCCGACAGCCCAACCTCACACTCATAACTATTTAAAGCAAAATATGTACATATTTATGTACTTATTTTTTCTAAAATATATAAGAAAAAAGTGGAAATATGTGAAATAAAAATTCGTTATAATGCTTAAAATTCCATTCTTCAAGCGTTTTCCGAGCAGAGTACGTTGCCGATCAGATCTTAACATGGATTCAGAGATGCTAAAAGAAAGTTCTACATCTATAGAAGTAATTATTTGCTAGTTTCATCCGAAATATGTAATACTTTCGTAGTATATACAATTTATGAGGAACCGGCGCTTAAGCGAATAGTACCGTGTAGCCTGTAATAGAAAGATGGGGGTAAAGGGAGCATACGGTCCCCCCCCCCCCAACTCCAGAAAAGAAATAAGACAATGATCTGAATTTTTATCGAGTTACACATGGGATCTATGAAACACGAGTAACCACGTGGTTGAAGTTCCTTCTGATTCGCATACATCCGCTCATCCGTGATCCAGACTATGCGGTTTTCAAGAAGCAGATGGGAGCGGGGGGAGGTAAGCTTGTTGGTGCGGTGTTAATACAAGCGCGGTGCGTGTTTTTTAAAGTATTTCAGTAACGAAGTTACATTTCAAGTAACTTATATTTCGAACTCGTATGTAAAATGTTCATTTTCGACTTATAAATATAATAAAATGTAACAAAATATGTAGCAATAGATAAAATATGTAAAAATATGTAATTATACGAAAATATGTACAAATATGTAAAATAAAAGTGGTTTCAATTTGTTCAGAATGTCGTGTCAAGTTTAAAAAATATTATAGAATGTAGGTATCTTGTCCCTGTAAAAATATGTAATTACACGAAAATCCGTTCCCTAGTAATAACGATGCACTAGCGTACCCTGGCCATGTCAAACCCGACCCTCTTCCCTCTTGTTCCATTTCCGTGTTAAGCCTGCAATATATATTTTTATTCAGGAAGCACATATCCTCCGTCACTTGTTCTACATGTCTCCTTGTAATCGGTAACAGAACTATACACCCATGCCAATACAAACTATTCTTATTTAAACGTGCAGAGAGGTACATACGTGTAATTCAATCGCGTAAACTATCAAGTAATTAGTTTAATTACACATGCAGATGTAGATTCTACAAGCTCTGAATAGATGGAGTAGAATCGAAAAGTGTCGAATCAGCAAAAATGTAATAGAATGTTCAAGAAGATTACGGTTCATCCTGTAGATTACGGTAGAGAAACGTTTCGTTGAGGCCTTTGGCCTCAAAATTTTAGTTTTTAAGGTCCTAAAACGTATAGTTTGGGCGATATTTAACGTTACAGACTAAAAGATACCACCGTGTTGCGCGTTGCATTTGACATGAATATTTAGATGCGTTTTCTTAAACAACTCTTTCATATTTTTAAAGTTATAGTGCAATTTTTCACATATCCGTGAAATTCTCTTTCTTTTGAGACCTCATTTATAAAGATTGGTTGCGTGTGAGAGCCGCAAAAGGTATGTGTATACTACTGAAATAAATAGGAGGCGATTCTCTCTATAATTTAAAACACAGCCAAGTGTGAAGTTGAGCTTCGCTTTTGCATAAAATGGAATATTAATGCAAATCTTCAAATATAATTCTCTGTTCATTAAGGCCAGCACTTATCAGGAGCTTGTTAAAATAGTACACGCATGAAAGGCATTTTTAAATCCGCTTTAAGCTTACGTTTGCAGTGCTGTACACTTGAACAAAAACCTAAGTACTCGCATTACGAATAGTTCCCAAACTACGACAAGTGCATGGACCTGCGCAATAGCCAGGATTGGCTTCAGAGTAAAGTTAGTTCTAATCGAGATTAGAAACTTGTTATAATAAACACTAAAAGCACTATACTGTCACAAAATGCAGATGATATGAGCGCCTCTTCTTTTATTTTCGTCGCTAAACAGAGGCCCTATGATGTATGTGTGTATCAGCGTTCAGAAGAAGGATATTCACGTTTTCTATTCCAAATTAAACAATAAACGATGCATCGTAGCAGATGTAAGTCATGTGATGACATAAATGACTACAAATGCTAAAAATGTACTAAAAGGAGGATATTTTGAACACAAAGGAGGACGAGAGAACAATTGACGTCAATGAGGACTGTTGTCTTAAATGCAGAACGGTTGGCAACCCTGGTTGTGTTACATCCGAGTTGACAGAAAATTTTTTTAGAATATTTTAAATTTCAATTTTATTTTTTATAATAAATATTTCATTAAGATAGTTAACAACTTAATTTCTAATTCGCACTAAACATTTCTTTCAGGAACTGTTAACTTCATCCCTCCGACAATCCTCACCAAGAACGTGCCACTTGTGGTTTTTGCATTATCAATTTCGTTGCGTTAAGGAACAAATCTGACGATTCCAATAGCTTAACACTTTGTATCTCGAGAAATAATAATCGGCCCTGCACAGGATAAAATCGTTCTGCATAATGTCATTGTTAGATATAACTTCTTCTGCACAGACGAAATAATGAACATCACTTCGACGGGGAATATTTTGCAAATTTGTTGAATGTGAAATACTGATCATAGCATTACCAAGAGCATGCTCACCCATGATTGTTTTTTATAGGTTTCAATTTTTTAAGAAGTCAAAATGATTATGTGCTTTTTGGTCAAAATATAAACCAATTTATCTCAATTGTTTGTCATCATTTGTATTACAGTACCTATGACTGTAGGTAAACATAATTGGGACTATTTACAAGAAATATGAACATTAAAAACACATTTTGTAGTATTTGAAGCATTAGTATAATATAGTTTAATACATTTCTATGTTTTGAAGTAATATCGGTCTTTATTTAAGATAAAATATTATAGGTTTTGTCATTATGTACAAATGTTGATTCGAGGAAATCTATTTCTACACATAAAATGACAAAAATTGACATTTTTTGTTTAAATGAATGAACATGTATATCATTAGTTATCAGTTCATCAAAAACATTAATAAAATCGAAATTTAAGCGGAGGGCTCCCCTTTACAAATGTACATAACATTTTATTCCTTGGAAGGCTTCACATCTACACAGTAATCATGTTGAATGTACAATACAGAAATGTTATTTCGAGTACTTACCTTTGAATGAGAAGGTTAAAGGATGTGATTAACAACATTCATCTCTTCATTCACAAGCAACACCGTTAAACCCAATGATTCTCATTATTCTTCGTAAGATATAATGCAGATTTTCAATAAATATTCACTTCACAAACGAAATTTTGTAAAAAATCACATTATCACAAAAAAAATCACATCATTAAAAGCCAGTACATTCCCTGCAAGTTTTAAATAATCTTCGTAATTATCATGCCTCTTTCATGAAATATGCAGGAAAATGCTCATTTCATGAAAGAGGCATGTTGTGATTGTTCATGAAATAGACATTTTCACTCCATGATGTGTACGAAATGGTATTTGTGTACTTCAGATAGTTTGTAACAATTCTTTGTCTCGCTGTTTATTACTCTCTGAAATAGAGTTCTACAATGACCAAAGAATACGTTCACCGGCTGCTCAAATTAGTCCTAAAAATCTCAGAAAATGTTACACTTCTTTAATTCCCTTTACATAACACTTTCTGGTGGTAACTGTAAATCATTATAAAAAATATTTTCTATGCAATATAATTTTTACGTAATAAAATTTGAATAATACAATTTTTTAAATGCTTTTTTCGGTTGTGGCGCCCATACGAACAAAGTAATTACGTGACGTCAATAGTGGTGAGCAAAAAATGATATCAACGAATGAAATGAAAATGAATGAAAATGAAATCCATTAATTTAGCATAAATTAATTTGAATGTAACTAAAGACTTTTTTCAATAAATTGGATTGAATCATGCATCTTTATAAGCGAATTTATTGATTTTCATTTCAATGCCTCTTTTAAAATGTGTTTAGTGCTATGCCACATTTTTCAGTGAAATGAGATGTTCTGTTTGTTCAGTTCCCCAGTAATATCTCTAGTTATGACAGTTTTTGTATCAAGAACATATTTAAGATGGCAATAAGACAGAAAATATTCTTTTGATTCAAGACTGTCGGGGAAAAGAATCCTATTCAAAGACTGCAAACTTTCCACGGAAGTGTGAAGAAAAGTAGCTTTTAAAAGAAGAAGTAAATCTTGTAAAGATTCTGATTCAGAATAATACCTCATCGGAAGTTGCCGATTATTATTATTATTATTATTATTATTATTATTATTATTATTATTATTATTATTATTATTATTATTGTTATTATTATTATTGTTATTATTATTATTATTATTATTATTTTATTTTTCTGTACTTTTCTCAGTAAGCATTGAGAACCATTCATCTATTCATACGACTTAGGCTCTAGCAAATGCAACTAGTAATGACAGATCTGAGGAAAGACGGAGAAGAAATTCATCTTTGTCTGTCGTTCAATTTAAAAATTTTCGCACAATATGGCAAGTCTGTAGGATTAAAGCTTTTTGGATGGTAATGCAGATTCCTTTTGATAATGCAATTTTTTAAAGACCTGAAGCAAATCGGTCCGTCACCACTCCTGTGGCTGAGATGATTATTGGCACTATTTCAACCTTACTCAGTTGCCAAACATGCTGGGTTTCTGCTGCCAAATTCTGGTATTTTGAAATCTCCGATTCTGTCTTATTGAGATTTTTTGTCTGTGGACAGCCTACATCTATGATTGTTGCATACTTTTGTATTTTATTGATCACTACTGTGTCCGGGCGATTATAATCCACAGTTTTATCAGTGACAATAGGCCTATCCCAGTAGAGTACTATTTCACTATTTTCTATAACCGGAGAAGGTGAATATTTGTAAAATGGTGGAGGGTTCTCAGTTAGTCTATAATTTGATGCCAATAGTCTACGGATTATTTTGGCTACTTGATTGTGCCTTCCTAGATATGCAGTGTTGGCAAGAACTGGGCAACCTGCAATCACATGGTCGATATTTGGTTGATTACACATTCTACAGACATCTTTTATACTGCTCTTCAGTATGTGTTTATCATAATTGCGTGTTTTTATTACCCCATCTTGAATTGCTATTACAAATCCTTCAGTTTTAGGAAATAAATATCCCATTTTCAACCACAGGAGAGAAGAGACTTTATCAACTGATGGGTTATTTAAGAGATATTATTATTATTATTATTAATAAAATCTCTTAAATAACCCATCAGTTGATAAATATTATTATTATTATTATTATTATTATTATTATTATTATTATTATTATTATTATTATTATTATTATTATTAGCATTTATCATCAGTTGATTATGTTATTATTATTACTATTATTATTATTCACATCTGTTCACATCCCTCACAATGTAGGGCAGCGGCCTCTTACATTGTAAGGCTCTAAATATGCTATCACTTCACTTATCAGTTATCATCACGTCACTTATCATCACTTCATTATCACTTCACTTTGCTTTTCCTTTGCCCTTCATTTTTGTGTCTCTGTTCCTGTTTATTTGTATTTTCTTTTTCTCTCTCGATTTCGTCGAATGTGTGAATGGCTTCTCCTCATTTTGTGCGATCTGCTGCTGTTCTGGTTCAAACTCTTCGCAGTCATCTTACGTCGTCTGACCACGTGTTCTCCGTCTTACGATATTTCTCTTCCCAGTCCTTGAATCCCACATTGTAATTTTATAAGTCCAGCTGTTTTTGTTCCTCATTACATGTCCTGCCCATTTCCATTTTAGAAGACGTGTGAATTGACCTACGTCGTTTTGTCCTTTTCTTTGTATTATGTCAATGTTTTATTTTGTCTTGTAAACTTACATCTAATATTTTCCTTTCCATCTTCCTTTGACATAATTTTATCACATTTTTCTTTCTTTCCGTTAGTGACCATGTCTGTGAACCGTATAATAGTACTGGTAGGACACAGGTGTTTATAATGTCTCTCTTCATAGTTTTATAGTTGTTATATAGTTTATAGGCTGTAGTTGTTTAGTAATTTACGATAATATAAATAGCGTACGCTTTCTATGAAAATATAGTGCGATGTCTCGCTGGGAGAAAAGATGGAATTCCTCAATTGCGAGTTCCGTCGGGGACGAATTCTCAGCACAAGCTACTGAAGCACACTAAGTGGTTCAATTCAGGATTGGACACTATACTGCGTTTTTTAGAGAGCTGCCTCCCAAGGTCGCTCAAGGCCCATCACCACGGTGGCCTTTGGGCACGGTTTTTTCCGTCTTTCTCGGCCATGCCGCTAGGTCTCGCATGCTCGCGACCGTATCAAGCAGTGCTGCAGATCAAGCGACTCTAGCGGCACGTCTGAGAAAGACGCAAAAAACCGTGCCATTTTGCCACCGTGGTGACGGGCCTTGAGCGACCTTGGGAAGCAGCTCTGTAAAAATGCAGTATATTTAAATACTTGTATTTGAAATACATATTTTTGTATTAGAAAACCTGTATTTTTGAGTTTTTTGGACTGTTTTTGGGTGATGCATTTAAATACATAAAATAGGTGAATTTAAGAAAAGAAATACTTAAAATACTTTAAATACAGATGAAGAAGAAGATTACTTGGATAGTTTCTTTTTGTTTGATTCCGGTAGTGAATGCACCTCATTGAAACAAAAATAAAAGCTCCTTTCAGCTCTTGAATGTCAATTCTCTTCATTTCTAAATGATATATCTAAATCATTAAAAATGATAGGAAAAAAAGCGTTTATACGTTCTAACACTAGTTTATGCTCATCCGTTTCCAACATACGTGCTTTCCATTGCAGGTTTTAGACATTCGCCGAATGGGAGTTTATTGCCTAATTATTTGTTTGAAAAATTAGTCGTTTTAAAAGGAAATTCCGTGTTTTTGAGTTGGATGTATTTTTTCTATCATTTTATATTTGTAAGTATTTAAACACACACACACTTATTGTTCAGAAATTTGTATGACTGGTAATTACTAATTTATTGTAAATGAGAAGTAATATTATTATATTATTCGGCCGAATGGCTTATCTAGTAGGGAACAGTTCAATCCATTCCTAATCAACCGCTCCAGTACGTGAAGTGGCTATAAGGCTCACCCAGCAGCGGAGTGTTCAATGTATGCCTAAGTAACCGCTCTAGTACGTCAAGTGGCTGTAAGGCTCACCCAGCAGAGGAGAGATCGATCCATCCCTACGTAACCGCTCCAGTACGTCAAGTGGCTGTAAGGCTTACCCAGCAGGGGAGTGTTCAATCCATCCCTAAGTAACCTCTCCAGTACGTGAAGTGGCTATAAGGCTCACCCAGCAGCGGAGTGTTCAATGTATGCCTAAGTAACCGCTCTAGTACGTCAAGTGGCTGTAAGGCTTACCCAGCAGGGGAGTGTTCAATCCATCCCTAAGTAACCGCTCTAGTACGTGAAGTAGCTACAAGGCTTACCCAGCAGGAGAGAGTTCGATCCGTCCCTAAGTAACCGCTCCAGTACGTGAAGTGGCTGTAAGGCGTACCCAGCAGGGGAGAGTTGAATGTGTCCCTAATTGCCCGCTCGTATAGACGTGGAGTGGCTGACCTAGCAGGGGGGTGGGCCGAGCAGGCGGCGCACGCAGGGCCGCAGGGCGACGTCCCAGGGCAGGAGGCCCTCGTCGTCCACGGCCGAGACGCACGCGCCCGCCGCCACCAGGTGCGCTGCGCCCGCCACGTTGCCGCTCTCGGCCGCCAGGTGCAGCGGCGTTCGCCCCGACCGGCTGCACCCGCACACACACACTAGTTAGTTAATGCCTTATTTTACGTGGCGAGACTCGGGCCATCAGACCTGCTCTTCCGTCTAACCACGCAAATTTCGCTACGCTCCTTTCACCACCTAGCGGAGAAAGGAGGTATTATCTTGGGCGACGAAACAGGCGAATCTCAATTTTGCTCAGAGGCTTCATTTAGGCTTGAGGATCTGTTACATGCAGTAAATCTACGAACATGGGACAGCCGGCTTTACTTCCCCTCCGAAGGAAGGCGTACGAAGGATATTTTTTTTGCCCTTAAAAATCCACGGCTTCGATCGGGATTGAACCCGCAATCTCGGGTATAACAGTCCGGTACACCACCGAATCCGCAAGTTCCGCTAGTTCCGCGCGAACATTACTCACGTCAATGGGCACGCGTCGTTTACGCTACGTCATTTCATTTATGTGATGTAGAGCAACTGAAATGTAACTAAATACTTTAAAGTATCGTATTTATCGTTACCTAAAATATTTTATATGAACATTTTCTCGCTGCACAGTATTTTATACAAAGTAAACAAAAATGAAGGCAAAAATAATTTATAAATTTACAAGATTCCAGCCTGCCAGGAAGTCTCATTTTCATGATGTTGTTATTCGAGTACAAAACTATCCACTTAAGGGTTCATTCAAATTCCATTTAATGATGCTTTGTTTACGTGGCGAGGCTCAGGTTATCATGCCCGCTCTTTCGTCTGAGCCGGCAAATTTCTCTACGCTCCTTTCTTCATCTAGCGGAGATAGAGTCATCCCTCGGGGAACAAGAGATTTGAATTGTGCTCAGAGGCTTATTTTAGGTGTGAGGATCTTTTTCACGCAGTAAATCTACCACTTGGGACAGCAGGCTTAACTTCCCTTCTAAAAAATATGTAACTTTAAGCCTGCTCGTGGCACATAGCAAAGTTGCTAACCTTTCACCACTGAGGCCCGGGTTCGATTCCCGTCGAATCGCATGTGAAATTTGTTCCCACAGAACGAGTTTGGCTCCTTCGAAAGGGCTAGTCGAACACCTATGAAGTGTCCTAAACCCTACCCCTTTGTTCTTTCCAAATTCTGGCCGCTGGGTAGTGACGCAGGAGCGTGAGACGCGTACGCGGAGATGCTACTTGGCGGTCCTCTTCACAACTGACTGCGACATGACAGAAACTTATAATGGAGAATTACACCACAAGCGCGCAATGTAATGGAGGATTACTCCCCAGTGGTAAAGCGCTCAACGCCCTCCAAGGGGCTTGGAGACGCGATGCGTAAACTTGGACGCAACAAATTTTTAAAAAATATTTTATTCGCACTGAAAATTCCAAGGCTTTGATAAGGGTAGGAGAAAGAGGCGCACCTTCGTCCAAGAGAAGCACCATGCTGCGCCACTCCGATTTATGCATAGTTGCACTTCAAGGTCACGAGATGGAAGGAGCGGGGGGCGTTGCTATCCAACAGGGAGCTCCAATCCAATACCAAAACATGATGTTCTAACGAAGGTCCCGATTCGATGACAGTGATCCCCTCTCCATCCAGCTCGTGAAAGTTCAGCCATGTTAAAATCGGAGTATAGAGGTAGTGGGCCTTCATCTCAGAAATAATTCGTTCCGAACGAGCATGTACTTAGTGTATACTGCGATTTTTACATTGCTGCCTGTGATATTTTTATTAACTGTTGCGATGCCATACAATCGGGAGCTCACACGTCACAGCATTGTTGTAACTCTGGTGGCGTTTAACCTTCCGATACGATGACACCGGAACAGCTCATTTACTTCACAGGCAGCATAGTAAAAATCACTGTATTGCAACGAATATTGTGTCATCTGCCAGTGCCTTCTCGAAGTAGACGGTTCCGGGGTATGCGCGGATGGCGACATCTGCCGGCGCCCCCCCCCCAAACTAGATGATCCCGGAATGTTCGCAATGTTCATCGCAAGTTCCAGAAAATTCTAGGCGGACGCCAGCCGAGTATAAATAAACCGCGGTCGGCGGCCGTGAGTCAGTCTGGAGTGGAAGCTGAGCTGTGAAGTGTGTGCATCGCAGTGAATATCACTGCACTGGATTGTGTTCAGTGCCGTGAACCGTGGCCAGCGCCGTGAACTATGGTCAGTGCAGTGGACTGTGGACAGTGCAAAAGAAGTGAACAGTGAAAATAAATAAATAATCAAAAGAAGAGTCGTGAAAATAAATAAAAAGAAACTGTGCCGTATCAAGAAATAATAAAGATAAGACTAACTGCATATAAATCAAGTATTTTGAGCGTGCCATTAAGAAACAAAATAAACGTTTTTGTTAAAATAATATCTGCGTTTGAATTCCCCACGCAGAATCCTAACAGTGGGAAAGGAGGCCACCTGCGCGCGGAGGGGTCGGCGCCTGCGTCCAGGAGCAGCGCCAGGCAGCGCCCTGTGCAGTCGTGCGCCGCAGCGACGTGCAGCGGGGAGAAGCCGTACACGTCGCGCGAGTTCACGGCCGCGCCGCGCTGCAGCAGCACCAGCGCCGCGTCCGCGTGCCCGAACCTTCGCCACCCAAGCAGCCACAATAGCTAGGCTTGTACACAAATTATTATTGTTATTATTATTATTATTATTATTATTATTATTATTATTATTATTATTATTATTATTATTACTACTACTACTACTACTATTACTATTATTATTACTATTACTATTTTTGGTATACCAGCATTATAAATGACCTTTTATGTTGCAAGAAATCGTTTATAAAAGAGCCTTCAAACCGTTCAAAAAGGAGGAAGACTGGACTAGCGGATGGCACGGGAGGGAGAGAGAGCCATAGAAAGACAGAGACAAGAGATAGAGAGAGAGATAGAAAGACAGAGAGAGGCAAAGCGAGAGGTATAGAGAGAGATAAAGAGATAGACAGAGACAAAGAGACAGAGCAAGAGATATAGAAAGAGAGAGGAAGGCAGACTGAGAGAGACAGAGGCAAAGAGGGACTGAGAGAGAGAGATAGAGAGAGAGAGAAAGACAGACTGTTAGAGAGAGAGAGGCAGAGAGAAAGCGAGAGGTATAGAAAGAGACAGAGAGCGAGAAAGACAAAGATAGAGATACAGACGGACAGAGGCAGAGAGAAAGAGCGAGAGGTATGGAGAGATAGAGGAACAGAGAGAGATGTAGAGAGGGCGAGAGAGGTACAGAGATAGAGAGATCAGGACGTTTGCTGGGTTCGGCTGGTGGACGTATAAAGTGTGTTGCATACCTCACGGCGTTGTGCAGCGCCGTCCAGTGCGTCCCGTAGGTGAAGTTGGGATCGACGCCTTCTTTTAAAAGTCTTATGATGATAGCGGTTTCTCCTTCCTTCGCTGCCCTCAAGAGCACCATCCCACGCCTCTCGCTTTCCGAGCAATTCGTGAAGACAAATTTCGGCCTACAGGAAGCGCCGTACAAGGATTCTGGGTTCGAAGTCCCCGATGAGCCACCGCCAGCCGCGGACACGCATGCGGTAGTTTGAATGCTTCGTTTGGGATAGACGCAGCGAGTAACTATAGACGAACAAGATGAAGCGGGACCATCATTCGATGTCGCGGGGGAATGAACAGGCGGTTGGCCTAAGTCAATCGAAGGATTATTGGAAATCGATCCGTTCTGGTGGCTGAAACACACAATCTGGCTTCCTCCTTGAGCGCGTCTAAGAAACAAATTGTTGCAAGACGGCGATTTACGCAAATGCGGGTGCTGAAAGCTGGATGAACTCCCAGAGGGACACGAACCATGTGGAGGAGGTAATGTGCCTACACACGTGGTATCAGTGGGGAACCCTGTGGAACCCTGTGAGCTTCTGGGCCAAGTACCGAATGAACTTTGTACGTCAGGTTGTGTGCCAGTGGGAAGGGCAGACCTTACTCTTGGGAACGGAGAAGAGTCAACGTCAGTCGCAGAAGAGTGTGTGTTACGCGAGGAACGGGAGCTACAACGAGTAATGAGCGCGTAAACGCCAGGCGAAGAAGGTTGGAAGGCGCTGTGGGTGGAGCTCGTTAAACATGCCAACTCCTGCGAAGAGCAAGGCCCAGGCAGCGAAGCGGGAGCAGACATCTGGAATGAGTGTTTTGCACGTGGTGGCATTGCGGGTGGCGATGGGTACGTGGTGGATGGTGTGCCCAACAATAAACTTTTGTTGACGGGGTCAAGTATTTTTCTCATCTGCGAGGGACAGCGTTCGTTGCCGGAATTGTCCATTGGGTCGCGAGAAATCATCTCCTCGATTTGTTGACTCTTCCAACTATGCTGAGAACTTCGGCAAAAGTTCGTTGGAGATTGGGATTCCGAGAAAGATACCTGACGTTTTCTATGTCGACCAGAGGAATATTTGGAAGGCTCCACTTGCAGTTTTCCGTATCGTTGAGAACTCGGCAACTCTCTCCAAGAGCACGTCGAAGGTGAAGAGTTTCGTAAGTTGATCTTACTTCTTGAATGACGTTTAGTAGTGAAAACGGGAGACATATTCCTCTTTAACTTAATCTGAGGCTTTTCACTTCGTTGGAGACGCCCAGAAGAGAAAGAAAAGGAATCATCCTTCGCTAAATCAAATTGATTAGTTCTTTTTTGTATTTTGCGAGATCTGGTGAAAGATGTAGAATTATGGACATCATTTTGACGAGTGTCCCATTGTTGACGACTCTGGTAAAAACATGTACGAGAAGGCGAATTTGACAAATTGGAGTGATTCTGTTGTGGACGTTCGGAGGAACAAGTACGAGACGAAGATTTCGACGAACGGTTTGGGAAAGTTCGCGTTCGATGATGACGTGCTGAGGTTGGCTGCGAATGTTCGGTGTACGGAGACGAATATCTCCTGAAACTGTGTGTGGGTGATGAGTAATAAGGTGCAAAACCATGAGGAAATTCGCTTGGAGAGAATCTCTGCGAAGTCGCGCCATGATGGAAGTGCGAATTGTTTATGCACCGAGTGACAGACTGGTCCGGGCCGAAGCCAGACTCCATGCTGTACGATTCCGTGTTGGGCGGCAGCGGGAGCGGGCGGCCGGTGGAGGCGGGGGCTCGGGGGGCGGGGCGTGCGGTGGGGGCGGGTGGTGCCGCCGTGACCCCCGCTGCCTCGGCGTGGAGCAGCCGCCGCGGCCGCCACCGCCACCGCCTCTGCAACCACCGACGAACATCAGCCTCAGATGAGGTGGCTCAGGGCATCAGTGTCTCTGACCGCGAGGTCCACTAGCAATCACTCGGTCCACTAGACATCAAACGGGCCACGGAACACGCGCGATCTGTCCTTCCCATTCTTTGTCCTATCCTCTCCCCTTACAGAAACACTCACACTAACATGCACTACACTACCACATATTCCGGGAGACCGGTCGGGAGCTTTGAGCCTGTCCCGGCTGGGGCGGTGCCCCGCTGGTGGGAGAGTCCTGGTTAGGGGAAACCCCACTAGCCGACGGTAGGTCGGCGCCGGATCTCGCCATCCAGCAAGGGAAGAGCACCGCCATCTCCCGAGAAAAAGCATGCACTACACTAACGGAACTAATGACCAGAGCAGTTGACGCGCCCGGAAACATGAAAAAATCAATCAATCAAGCGAGGTCCGCTCCCGACAGTGGCAGGATTTCGACACTAGCTACATAGCTAGGTTGAGTCCAACCACTGTCTGCAGGATAATTCTAGCTGCTCTGATTGGTAGTGCCCCGTACTTTCTCCGATCAACCCCAGGCGAACGCCAGAGCAGTACTTTAACAAATGAACCACTGTCAGCGGAAGTGTTCCCTTCCTCTCCCAGTCTTATCGCCCCCACACCCACGTTTACATGCACTTTACTACCACACTTCGCCGAGAGGCCGGCTCGGAGATCCTGTTTGCCCTGCTGGTGCGGTGTTCCATTAGTGGGAAAATACCCGGTTGGGGGAAACCCGCAATACAACTATAGGTTACACCGAATTTCGCCATCCAGTGGGATGAAGATCACCGCCACCTCCCGCGATTGAAACATCCGGCTATACTATGCGATTAATGACCTAGCACTTGACGTGCCCGGAATCACTAGGTCGGTGAGATTGTTGGATTGATTTTTCATGTTTCCGGGCGCGTCAACTGCTCTGGTCATTACTCCCGTTAGTGTAGTACATGTTTTTTTTCGGTGATAGCGGTGATCCTCCCGCTTGATGGCGAGATCCGGCGCCTACCTACCGTCAGCTAGTGGCTTACTCCCTAATCGGGACTCTCCCACTAGCGGGGCACCGTCCCAGCCGGGACAAGCTTCTAAGCTCCCGACCGGTCTCCCGGAATATCATGTGGTAGTGTAGTGCGTGTTAGTGTAAGTGTGTAAGGGGAGAGGATAGGAGAAGGAAGAGGAAGGGAAGATCGCGCGTGGTCCGTGGCCCGTTTGGTAGGGTACTGCTCTGGCATTCGCCTGGTGTTGATCGGAGAAACCACGGAAAACTACCGATCAGAGCAGCCGGCCGCTAGAATTCTCCTCCAGACAGTGACTGAATTCGACCCAGCTGAAGAGCTAGTGTCGAAAATCCTGCCGCCGTGGGGATTGGGAACCTAGGACCTCCCGGTCAGAAGCGCTGCAATGACACCAGTTGATGCACTGAGCTACCGCTCCCTGTCCGTGGGTGTAGTGCATGCTTTTGCTCGGAGGGGGGGAGGTGGTGGTGGAGGTGTCGGCGATCTTCCCCCGCTGGATGGTGAGACCTACCGTCTTCAAATGGGGTTTCCCTAACCAGGTATCTCTCACCATCTGGCACCATCCCAGACGGAACAAGCTCTAAGCCCCCGACCGGTCCCCCGGCATGAATGATAGTGTACTGCATGTTAGTGTATGTGTGTGTGTGTGTAAGTGTGCATGTTAGTGTAAGGATAGAACAAAGAAGAGGAAGGAAAGATCGCGCGCGGTCCGTGGCCCGTTTGGTAGGGTACTGCTGCGGCATTCGCCTGTTGTTGATCGGAGCAACCACGGAAAACTACCGATCAGAGCAGCCGGCCGCTAGAATTCTTCTCCAGACAGCCAGTGAATTCGACCTAGCTGAAAAGCTAGTGTCGAAAATCCTGCCGCCGCCAGGACTCGAACCTAGGACCTCCCGGTCAGAGGCGTTGCAGAGGTTGATGCCATGAGCCACCTCTCCCGGCCTTCTACTCGAGCGTTGCGTTCACGCGCATTAAGTAACGCGCGTTGTAGGATTAAACATTATCTTATGCGAAACGACACATGAACGCTTTGGCCGTTCCGCATAAGATACAATGTTAATTTACGACGCGCGGTACTTAACGCGCGTCACCGCAACGCTCGAGTGACATAAGACTTAAGTGCGCCGTGAGAGTTGTGGTTGGTGACGAACTATGGCTATGATGGGGAACTCCGTATGGACTTTCGTGTCGTGTGCTTTGTTTTCATGGCGAACCACGCTGTTCTTGGTATATGTCTAGATTTGCTGTACAATAATATTTTTGGAATAATGAACGGTGTATGGTACGAAGTATTATATTTGGATTACCTGCCCGTTCTTGGGTATATAACATTGACCATTATAAAAAGATAGTTTCCGTTAGAGGAAAAAATCGTACTAATTTCCTACAACAAAGAAACAAATATTGCCAATGAACAATGTGATCCAATTTCCGAGATTCTGGCCAATATTTAGACACTTCTAAACTGATGGCATTTTGCACCAATTAACGTGAATTAACGTGGGGGGTGTTTTTAAGATCTAATTAATTTTTATTTCAATAAAATCTTCTTTTCTAAAAAAATGTTTCTTTGAAAATATAACAAAAGATGCCTTTTCCCTCCCAGTATACGTAACAATCATTATTGTCATACTCATTATCACCACTCTGTATCACATCTGGATTTAAAGTTTATAACAACTGATCTGTCATAAACATCTTCTCACCTTTACACAGGAAAAGTGAAGGAATGAATTGTCGCTTCATTTAGAAAACATGTAGTAGTACATTTAAAGTAAATTAAGTCCATTAATAGTAGTTACATTCAGAATACCCATTTGTTATATCATAAATTTCATAATATTTTTAATTATATAAGAGGTTATATTTGTTTTTATTGGAATATACAGGAAAGTAAACTGTCGGAAGCTTTTAGTCATTCTCTTATATTTCTTCAGAACATGTCGAGTCGCGTAACTAATCAAAACCGAGTGTACTTAAGAACAATGAATATTTGTTTTCTAATTTAATATGAATTGAAATAGGATGTTACATGCAAAATAGCTGCTGATACGATAATCTACTTGATGCACTACCATTTTCAAGATTCATTTAAAAATTGATTGCGAATTGCTGAGAAAGAGGTATTGTGAGATAGCAATGTAAAATATTAATGTCAGTTGTGTCCACCAGTCATTATATCACCAGTTATGAAAAGAAACTAATTGTTTACTAGTTGTGATATCGTAAAGCATTTGCTTAGCTAACCTCCATTATTCGAAGACATTAGCAGCGTACAATACGTTGTTCATGAGCAAAATATACTTTTCCGCACTTCTTAGAAACACTTTCTTCTATAGTAGGCATAGCTGGACACTTTTTAAAAAAATATCAATATAAAAACCTCAAACTTTTTTCAATAAGTCAATTTAACAAACATCATTAAACGATATATTCATTTATTTCAACTAGTTAAGGAACATAATATTTTAAACAACACAAAAATGTGCGCATATCTTCTTGACTTTATTTTCAAGGTTTTTATCAAGCACTGAGAAATTGTACAAGTTATCAATATAATAGCACTCATGAGTAATCATATTTATTTACAACGCCATCTTTCTAGAAGGCGTTGTTTATTTATCCTTTCAACAATGTTGACTATTTCGCTTTCTGAATTTCTCTTGTTTACCACACGATATTCTCAATCTTCTAATACATTGTGAGTATCAAATTCATAATAAAAATACAGTTCAATTGTTTCTTTGTTTTCGCAAGCCACAAAAAATTAAACGATTGTATTATACAACCGCTTTATACTTCGGATCAGCAGTGGTTTGCGAAAATCCAAAAAAAACAGAAAAAAATTTTGAGAGTGGCATGGTGACAACACAATACTCTTATCTGTATTTTCCTTATGTGCATGAACAATTATTCTGAATTCATTTTTCTTTTCACAATATTTATTAACAAGTAACTGAATTTATTTCGTGATAAGTAAAATTTCTAACGCTTCCAAATTTGTTTTTATAGAAAACTTGAAGTTAAATTTGGTCACCACTATACAGATATACTATAATCCTTACAGATGTTTGCCTATAATTATGAATTTAGGAAGAAAATTGATATTATTGTTGTCCATTGGCAATGAATTACACCAAGAATAGCAGACTTTCGCCAACTAGTTAGTTTTATAATGTCTCTTGTCTGAGCTAGTTTTTCGGACTTGTCCAATCCTCTTACCAACTGCCATATGTCGCCGCCCAAAGTACATTTTTTAAAATTTTGTCAATTTCTCTATTTCCTAATGGTAGAACAGAAATATTACTTTAAGAATATTATAGAAGAGTAAAACCTCTTCCCTCACTCCATGTTGACTATAAGAAAATAAATACAATCTATAGGCACGAGAAAACGGCCTCATTTCCGTAGTGGAGTGGTTCAGGATCTTGCAACTCTCCATCAAAACCGGAGACAAAGCTTGAATATGTTGCTACAGGAAGCGCTAGTGTAGCCGGGCAGGGTGGGAGGGCTCTTGCGCATCGTATCCGACATCAGCCAATGAGCTTCAGACACCAGTTTGCGTCACAATATTAGCGGGTATTTTAAATGCATCCAGAGACCAAAATTTTCACATTGCTACATTACAACAGATTTATGAAGCATATCTTTTAAATATTGCATCTTGTACACCTTCATCGCGTTATTTTTGGTTGGATAACGTTGAAAATTGTCATTTTGTACCACTTGCAAAATGTTTCTCAACACTACTCGCTCTCCATGCAACTAAGCGGCCAGCGTCTGGACTGGCATTTCAAACGAAGTATGTGTGGTCACGGGGTTCGTGACGCAATCTGGTGTTGCGCAGAACGAGCAAAAATAGGTGCGCCGGAGGTACTCACCCATGTATTTCCACCATGTCGCAGGGTACAGCTGCATGTTAGTCTTGCCAACGTCCGCACAAAAAAATTGGCTTATTTATGAGAAAAAAGTCTTCTAAAAGTTGAATTATTCATAATATATACATTTAAGAACGCGCGAACATCGACACGATCTTGTAACATTACGAGCGTGCTTGCGTCTTGCGAACCCACGCAGCAGTCACGCACGTTTTAAGTAACGTTGGCAGCACTTTCTATTTTAGTTCCTGTAAGAAGGTGATAGAGGAGAGCGCGCCACTCTAATGATCTCCATTTCTTTATACGGGAGTTGCAAGGTTCTGAACTGATTGGTGACGGACTTGAGTGTTGGAGGGAAAGTCGTGGATCGGAGCCAGGCGGTTATCACACGGCCGTGCAAAACGTGTGCCTGGGTTGAGTAGGGCAGCTTTTCGAGAGCCGGACTTGTTGGCACGACTAAGGGCTGGTGAGCTCACATTTGAGGAAGTAACGTGAGTGATAAACTGAATTTATATACAAATTACATAAAACGTTAAACAAGTGACGAAATATAACTGTTTACAGGAACTTGTTAGGGAAGGGGGGCTATTTCAGATTCAAATAGTCGTCCTCTTGAGTAAAGCAACAACCTCGCTAACACAACCTCGCATAACAGGAATTCCGTCGTAACACGAACAATACTTTGATCCCGGTAAGGGATTACGGAAATACTGACATAAAAGTGCTCGGATAACACGAATTTTTATAACACAAACACCGATTATTTCCGTCCCTTGGAATTCGTGTTGATGAGGGTTTACTGTAGTTTCTTAATAATAAATATACTAAACGTATTCTGTTTTCCCTACTCAGATACACTGGAAAATTTTTCATGTCTTTGCACAAGTAATCTTGGCTTACTTGAATGTAGGGGCCAAGTTGTATCTTTGTTCGTTACCATTGCTTAAAAAGATGTATTGCTGTTTCAATTTTCTATAATAGAAAGTACTTTATTTATACCAATTGTACGTGATTGAGGAAATATTACCTGGAGGAATGGTTGAAAGCAGTCTGTGAAAATCTTTAAGATGTGAAAGATTCATAAAACGAAGCACTTCACACCACTTCTTCACTTGTATATCTAGAGGGTATTAAATATTTTGTGTAGGGAAAGTTGATAAGATATCTTTATCTCTTCACACAACTAATTTACTGGCCTGACCAGATTCAGTTGGAATCTAAATTTTGTGTGTATTTGTATTGCTGTGTTGGCCAGTAAATAGATAGATTTTAATTTCAAAGACTCACAAGCCCAGATGTAATTGAATACTATAAATGCGACTGGTATTGTGAACAATTTCTTTACTTGTTGAATAGGTTGTGTTTGGTATTTCATGAAATTATTATGATTTTGCTGTGTATGTTATTGATTGAATTTGTGTGGGAAGAGAGAGAGAATATAGAGAAAAGAGAGAGGAGGGAAGAGAGAGAAGAGAGAGAGAGAAGATAGAGAAAAGAGAGAGGAGGGAAGAGAGAGAAGAGAGAGAGAATATAGAGAAAAGAGAGAGGAGGGAGAGAGAAAGAGAGAGACCTGATGAGGGAACATTATAGCATGTAGTTTCAGCACCTCTAATCTCTAGCGATTGAATACATACCGGCTTAGGTGGCTCAGGGCATCTAATGTCACTACAGTGCCTCTGACCTGGAGGTTCTAGGGTTCGAGTCCAACGGTGTAAGGATTTCGACTCTAGCAAGTCTGCTAGGTCCAATTCAGCCTCTGTCTGGAGGAGAGTTCTAGCAGACGGCTGCTTTGATCGGTAGTTTTCCGTGGTTTCTACGATTAACACCAGGCGAATGCCGGTGCAGTACCCTAACAAACGGGCCACGGACTGCGCGCAATCTTTCCTTCCTCTTCCTTGCCCAATGCTAACCTATGCACACACGAAAATTCTCTACAAAACCACATGTCGGGAGACCTGTAGGGAGCTTAGAGCTTGCCCCATCTGGGACGGTGTCTCGATGGTGGGAGATACCTGGTTGAGGGAAACCCCGCAAGCCGACATGTGGGTCGGCGTCGGATCTCGCCATGCGGCGTAGAAAGATCGCAACCACCACCCGAGGGAAGACAATAGTGTTCTTTTAGAGTGTGTTGTCTGCAGTGATTTAAGCACATAACACTGCACAATTTCAGCAAGCAATTTTAGAAAAAAAACGTACAATTATGGCAAATAACAATTTATTAACATTTTACTGTACAAAGAAATTCTGGGTAACTTCAGAAATAAATAAACGAACAATTAAGATATTCAAATTTTTCTTCCTCGTGAAATATATAAATGAAGGCACAACTGCATTTATATATGGTGCCCTTAAAATTAATACATTATCAGACATTTGATTTCCAAATATGTGCAAACTGCGTTTCCATTTCAGTTGCAGAACGAAAGTTAATCTGAAATTATTATTAAAGAGACAAGCACACTTCTCATTAAACATTGCTAGTCACGAACAATCATTACAATACTATTACCATCAAAGAGAAATTTGTTCTTTCCTCACCTCAAAAATACTTCTACAGTACCATACTAGAAAGTTAAAACGAATGTTATATGGGGACACAATAAAATAGAGTGGAATTAATATTAGTCAGACAGCTAAATGTTAACACATTGCATAACTTTAATTTTGCACTTCAAATTGATAGAAGCAATAAACAAGTAATCCATTTCCAGCACTGAAATACACAACCTCCTAATTTTTAAATGTTTGTTGCCACTATATTCTTCATTACGTCTATTCCATTTTCATTGAGGAATCTACCAGACCAAGAATCATACCAGATATTGGGAAGTAACGTGAGTGATAAACTGAATTTATATACAAATTACATAAAACGTTAAACAAGTGACGAAATATAACTGTTTACAGGAACTTGTTAGGGAAGGGGGGCTATTTCAGATTCAAATAGTCGTCCTCTTGAGTAAAGCAACAACCTCGCTAACACAACCTCGCATAACAGGAATTCCGTCGTAACACGAACAATACTAACCTAAAGTCAGCAATCCATCACACTGCAAAATTATAAAGCACATTTATTAGAACTTATATTAAAGTGTTGCGTAAAAATTGCACGATGGAATTAAACTCCAGTATAAACAGAGCCTGATGGCACCACAACAGCACATACTTTCCGGTAATCTTGGCTCGCGCACGCCATATTATAATTTCGGGAGTCTGCAGTTTCCGTTTTTGTTGTTGTTTATTACAGTCGCATCAACCCAAAGTTCTTTGCGACTTTTCAGTAGTTAACACGTTCATATTTGATTTTACATATATATATATATATATATATATATATATATATATATATATATATATATACATACACATTACAATGTTTACAATAGAGAGGAGATTATTTAAATAGTACAAAAACTTGACACCCAATCATGATTGGTATGATAATATGCACAAGAACTTACTTATATTTTATTAAATATACTAATATTCTAGCAAAATATAATTTCCTGTTGATAAGACTTGGGATATATGACTGCTTCGAATTATTTGCTCTGCTGATAGGCCTTCTCTTTCTTTCTGGAACTTAGGACAAACGTTCAAAATATGATACTCCGTTAGTTCAACCTCACAGAAGTCACATGGGGCCGCGGGTAGTTAGTGGAACAGGTGTGTGTGTGTGTGTGTGTGTGTGTGTGTTATATTAGTATGTCCGGAGCGAAGTCTGGATAGCACTATTTGTTCTCGCCTAGACATTTGTTTATCTAGATACACTGAGAAGAAATTTGATTGCGTTTTATGAAGGTGGCTGGCTTTGTATTTGGTCCACTCTTATTTCTGGTTAGTCAACATTCTTTTGTACATAAATTTTAGGATGTCAGCTGTTGTTTTGAATTAGGTTGTGAACTGTATTATCTTGTTTGAGGTTTACCAAGGAAATTGCCGCAGTGCTTAACTCTTGAATAATGCTGTTTTCCAAAAATGTGGGGATCCAGGCAAATGATATATCTTTTCCCTTTCGTGATATCTGATGGTAGAGTTCAGTGATTGTTTGTAAGATTTCGCATTTGCGTTTACTATGGTTTAACTGGAGTAAGGTGGTTGATGAGCTAGTTATGATTTATAAAGAAGCGTGTTTAATTTCTTTTACCAGTTTAAGAGCCTGCATGATTCCATATAAACCAATTTACACATTGATTTACGGACCGTCAGTCTTGAGAATGGGCTTAATGCCGATAACAGTGTGTGATTTGTATTTCTTAGCAAAATTATTGAGAACAGATGTACTGTATTCTTCTGAGGATGGACTTTTCTCAAGTTTCAGTAAAGACAGGTCAAGTTTGAATTTTCGTAACAGCCAAGATTGAATTTTGCATGAGCGGGGTTTTTCAATCTGAGAGAGTTGAATATTAAGTATTTTTAGAGGTTCCTTTATTTGCATATAAAAGGGAATGATTGATTTATGTCTCTTGAAGAGATCCCGAAGGTGTGGTGATACATTGCTGGTTATAATTGGATCGATAGACGAGCCGGCTTTAATCGCATTCTTCATGCTGAGCAATTGATGTCGTAATTGTGGAGATGCCTTCTCTCTTTGCCTTCAGTAAGTAAGCTACCAATAGGCATCCAGTTTTCTGGTTTTATTATCCGTCCAAAGCAGACTTCTCAAATTCAAGCGATGCTGCTGCTACCACTACAAAGAAACTCCTGTTCCTGCTACTCCTACTCCAATTACGACCACTACGACCACCACAACCATGATCAAAACCCGTGCCAAAACGGGTACAACAACCCGTGTAAACGCCCGAAGGGACCGGGCCCAGGGCCCCGATATGTCTTAAAAAGTTATTTACTACTAAATTTATCAAAAAATAAAATTAAAAAAACATAAAAAGTGATGTATGAATAAACTATAAGCAAACAATGGCCTACCGGAGTGATGTGTTGCGCATCACTGGATATTTTCTATGTAAATAAAAATGATCCGTCGAAATGGATGTAAGCGCATAACTCCAACAACTGAACCAAATGGGATAATTATTTTGTGTGTGTGTGTGTGTGTGTGTGTGTGTGTGTGTGTATGTGTGTGTGTGTGTGTGTGTGTGTGTGTTCGTCATTGACAGGACAAGGTTTGTATAAAAAATTTTAAAAAATTGAACAGATAATTTTAAAAAATCTCGTAATATGAAAAGTGAGTGAGTGAATGAGATAGAAGACTGAGAGATCTTCAATATATTAACAAATTCTTAAAAGAGGGAGAGGAGAAAAGAGATAAGACAAGAAAAGAGAGGGGAAAAGTGAGAGAGGTGAAAAGAGAGAGAAGGTGAGACAGAGAATTATTTTTTCAGTGATGCCGACAGGCTTCATTCGCTCGCGAGGAATCCCATCATACTGTTGAGAGTGGCCTCCGATTCCTTTTGGCGACAGCCCTATAACCTTCTCAGCGCCAGTGATTACGAAAAACGAAAAGTACAATTCCCTTCTCACTGATGCCATTTCAATAGTCACAAGCAGTCCACAATAGCATTTCCAAGAGAGACGTTAGAATTAAAACAAATTCGTAGTTATCATACCAAGTAGTCATGTAGATCTAGGATTCCAAAGAAAAGATTGTCACCTTATATCTATGTGCTATTGTAAATTTTGGAGTTGGTATAAAAATATGAAACATTTTAATTATTAATTTTTTACAGTAATTTCTTTTAAATGTGATTTTTCATTGTTTACATGCTGTTTCCAACCACTATTTTATCCAGAATAAATACCTATTTGCTTGCCTATTTCAGTGAAAATAAATGCTTTTTTGTCCACCCGTTTTAGGTAAAATACATGCCTGAACTTCCGGGTTCTAATTATATTAAAAAATCTTTACAAAATTGGCGAAAAAGTACGTGCTTGTTGTGGCACCATTTATATTTATTTAGTAGTAAAGTAAAACAGTAAAAAACTGTATGTGACGTATGACGGAGAAAATCATCTGCGCGCGCTTTCTTGAGTTTCAGAATCCCTTCTCAATAATTTAACTATTAATAGTTGAAAAATAAAATAATAATAATAATAATAATAATAATAATAATAATAATAATAATAATAAAATTAAAAAAGCGAGAGATTAATATTTCAGAAACTAGATATTTTCGTTTCCGAGTTATAGAAAACTTATTTGTAACGGTAAACGAACTGCAGATTTGATTTTTCTGTATTGCTTACAAAATAGAAATTCACCCTCAGCTCTACTACCACTACAAGCAAAATGAAAGCTCAACAAAACGTGCGCATAGTGAAGCTACATTTACGTCCAGAAGCAAATCTCAGCATTTGCTCAATGGATTAGGGAAACTGGACTAAAACCCAATCGAGATGGAGGTCATTGACCATTAGATTAATAAGGAGGTTGAAGTCATTCTTGTTGGGGGTCAAAATTAACTAATACTCGATGAAAGGAAGCTCATTGAAACGTGAATGTTTAATAAATTTAAAGTATTCATCAGTGACTTACAGCTGATACTCACCTGCTAAAAGATGAATTAACACACGCAGGTGAAAGAGAATCTCGTTGAGTACTGTTGTTGAGAGAATGTGACTCCAACTGAGAAGAACTCGAGTAATTTAACGAGTTGTAACTGCTCACGCCAGGTACATGTGTAACTAGCAATGGCTTCACGTATCCGTTGATAGGGGGATTGCCTTGACAAAAAAGAACGAGATTTGAAATGAGATGCCCTCTGTGGTTCGGCGTGGTCAATTTTTTTTATTTAACTTAACCAGATTTGCAGCACAAAATCAACTAATTTTGAAACGTGTCAGTTCCTGCATACTCTTAAATCTGACTCATTGTCATACCTTTATTGTATTATTTATTTTTAGTGAGATGACCTTAAATGCTTATTTATTTTCAGTTTTTTTCATGAATATTATATTCTTGCGTTCGTTAACCTCACAAAAATCCCAGCTCAGAATGGCAAAATGAATGTTTGTTGATAGTTATGTATTTAAATGACCCCATTTACTTTTAAGAGTAAAAAACGATAGGAGAAAGAGAATATGCTTACAGAAAATCTCAATTAGTGACTGGAACAAAGGTAAATGGTATAATTTAAACAAAGATAACAACATTTTAACTGTTTCTTATTTATAGGGGTAAAAGTTTGGTGCAACTTAAGTGTTTTATTAAATTTTTCTCTCTGAGCAGGAACACAAGGATTTTAAATTTTAGTAAAATCCACGAGCTTTTCTTTGATAGTATGTTTGGCAAGAATATTTTCATTATTACTCATCAAACTAATCTAAATAAAAGAAAATACATTTATTTGTAAGTCTGTGTTCATACCACAACTCTACAATTAACGACAATCAAACAATGACCAATCTATTAGATGTTAAATTTGATATAATTTTTCTATATGAAATTTCATAAAAAAGAGTAATTTAAATTATTTACTTGCTCTTAAAGATACTAATATTTTGTTCTGCACTTACAAGCTGTTTAAAATTTGCTCGTGAGAATATAAAATATTAAAAAATTCGATAAGGTAATGTTTTCATAGAGGAACTAAAAGTATTTCTCAAATGTGAGAAAAAACTCTTTTTAGTTATTAACGGATGATTTCAACCAAGTAATTAATATAAATTCACATTAATTACTGTGCAATTTTCTACGAACGCACTTCCCCCAGCCAGGACACATGATTCATCAAAAACGTAGATTTCCACCAATGACATGACGTCTTACTGATAATCTGATTAGAACTTCTTTGTACTGAGATATACAAATTTTCTCTCTACTTTAATATCTTGCAAAGATCTTAGCGTCCGGCTTGCTGGGTCAATGGGTCACGATATATTATAATCCTTATTACCTTTATAAGGGATTATAGGATCCGCAGACTATACAGCGCTGCTGGGAATCTGAAATAGAATGATTCTAATTCCTAGTTCATTACTGTTTGGATTGACTAAATGAAAGATCACTTTCTTTTCTAAAGAACAAAATTTAACAAAGTTTATTGTTACCTTTTTGCAAACAATATAGTGAATTTAATAATGATTTTGATGTTAGGCCTTTTATTAAGATATCTTTGAATTTAGAGTTTTATACCGCGGTTAACTTATCTATTCTTCGTTGATGTCCCTCGAAGACTTCTCAGTCGAAATATCTTGCGAGCTTGCCGTAGTCCAAAGTTCCAAGAAATCCTCTTCTGCTCCTATCCAAGATGGTGTCAAACTATCAAAATTATCAGTCCCGATTACGTCCTATGACATAGTCCCGAAACCTATAACTCAATCACCACTCCCGACAAAGTTCCAATTTATGCATCAATATTACTTCCACATGCAATATCTGCAATATTATTTACTGTCCTTAAACTTTCACGACCTGAAAACCCGACTCTGACTATCTGCACTCCACTCGCTCCCTCTCACGACCTACGATCCGTTCAGACACGCGATGCCGGTCAGAATAAAATCTTCCTGCATGATTCACCCCTCGAAGCTTCGTATTCAACTACCTTCTTTTTTTTTCATAACATTTGACCGTCCTTCTCTCACCCAGCCAATCCATGCGTTCGTTATATTTTGATGTAGCTGACCTTTCGATCGTCTAAACTTCTTAATGCATATTCCACCATATTGTCTTCAAATAAATGTTAGTTTATATTCATGTGACATATCGGTATGTCACAGTACCTATAGTGAATTAAAATGCTACAAATTTCCATGAGAAAAAAAAGGTTTTAAGACTTACCATCAAAAGGAGTGTAATACTTTCCAAAAGCCAAATCTTTTGGAATGTGAAGGTACAAATAGAGAAGTTGTGACAAGTCAGAAATCCTGTCTGGCAAACTGCGAACGGCAAAATCTTTGCAGGTGAAGGGCTGCAGCATCAAAACTTCATTCTTATCTAGAAGTTTTAAAGAAATGTTTAAAATTAAAAGTCCATCAAATACATTCATCATACTTATTATTTTTGGGTAAATTATTGTTCGTAAACTAAATTCATTAATCTTAGATTCCTTTAATTAAAAGCAATAAATTTACTATTGTTCTTAATTAAGATTTTAAACAAGTGTTTGTACCATCATTGTTATTTTATATTAAGTCTATAATGCAAACTATTGACCACATTTTGACCTTTAACACCATCTTTAGGTTAACCTGTTTATATTTGCAGAATTCAGTATTCTTCGGTTTACTTTCAGTATAATATTCGACCAGAAAAAACGGAATTGTACTGTGTTTCAACTCATGCCTCACTATTTTTAATTTTTTAAAACTAATGTTCTGACGTTTTTAGCAATAACACGCCATGATCCCTTGCGCTGGCTACACTGCTCAATGTTTTTTGTTCTTTGAAATCCAACTTTTATATTTTATAACAAAGCTACCGTGAACATTTTGGGCAGTCTTTTTAATAGTAGATCAAGAATACTGTCCAACGCACGCATGCAAATTGTTACGTGTTGGTAAGAAAATAGACTGAAAAAATCTTCCAAAATTCAACGGTATATGGTCAAATGAATTGTCATCTGGAAAACGTTAATCTGAATTTTATTCTTACTCTTATGGCGACCCTATTTCAATGGAATTACGACTAGACCCTACAAACACACATAGACACACAATGAGTCTACACTTTGCCAACGAAGTTCGGGAGGTAAGCTTTATTCTTTCACTGATTAGTGATTCCGGCGGGGCAACAGCTAAGTTTGTTAGTCCCATAAGTGTAGTGCATAATTTATGACGATGACAGTGATCTTCCCCTGCAGAGGTGACTTGTGTTTTTCTCGAGAGGTGGCGGTGATCTTCCTCCGCTGAATGGTGAGATCCGGTGCCAACCCACCGTCGGTTTATAGGGATTTTCCCCAACCAGGTATCTTCCACCAGTGGGGCACCACCCCAGCCGGAACATGCTCGAAGCTCCCAACTGGTCTCCGAACATGAGTGATAGTGTGGTACATGTTAGTGTAGGTGTGTGTGGATGTGTAAGGGGAGAGGATAGGACAAGGAAGAGGAAGGAAATATCGCGTGCGTTCCGTGGCCTGCTTGTTAGGGTGCTGCTCCGGAATTCGCCTGGTATTGATCGGAGACACGATCAGTCTAGCCTGCTTCAAGAATTCTCTTCCAGTCAGTGACTGAATTCGAACTAGCTATCTAGCCAGTGTCGAAACTCCTGCCGCCGTCGGTACTGGAACCCAAGGACTTCCCGGTCAGAGGCACTGCGGTGACATCAATTGATGCCCTGAGCTACCTAAGCAGGTCCAGCCTGGAAATGGCTGATGAATGAAAAAAAAATGTTTAACGGCAAAAATGTACAGGAGGTCCTAGGTTCGAGTCCTGACGGCTGCAGGATTTTCAACACGAGCTTTCCAGCTAGGAAAAATTCAGTCGCTGTCTGGAGGAGAATTCTAGCGGTCGGTTGTTCTGATCGGTAGTATCCTGTGGTTTCTCCGAACAGCATCAGGCGAATGCCGAAGCACTACCCTAACAAATGGGCCACGGACCACGCGTGATCTTTCCTTCGTCTTTCTCGTCCTAACCTCACCCCTTACTTACCCACACGTCCACTAAAATGGACTACATTACCACATCCCTTACTTACCCACACGTCCCGTCACAACCTCACCCCTTACTTACCCACACGTCCACTAAAATGGACTACATTACCACATGTCTCGAGACCGATCGGGAGCTTAGATCTTCTCCCGTTGGGACAGTGCTCCGCTGGCGGGAGATACCGGGCGGGGGAAATCCCTGCCCCCTCCCGCGATAAAAACATGCACTCCACTTATGGGAATCGTGACCTAATCAGTTGTGCAGCAAGTTCCTGTAAGTAATTTCACTTATAATTGTTTAATTTTTTTTCTCTCTCTTATAACATTTTTATTAGCCCATTGCGTATTTTAAAGACCGACTATTTGCTCACAGGATCCCTCACTCAGAAGACACCTCTCGAAATTTGTTGGTAGAGCTCAAGTTGATCTTAATATTTCTCACAGAATGACCTTCAAGATATGTACCTCCGACCCAAGCAATTGTTATGCCACCCAGTTCTGAATCAGAAAATCTCAGAAGAAACGTTCCTGCGGGGCAAGAAGACAGCATATCTTCAGCATCCTTCTTGCGAACAAAACCCAAAATGTGGCTGAAAAATTAAGACATGAGTCAATCAGTAAATAAAAGAAGCTGCATTCCAATTACAAGGTTCTAGCATAAATTTTTCCCTATGATCTTCTGTTATTTTCAAAATCTTCTGAAAAATATTTTCTCAAATAAAAGCAAAGTATGAATATAAAATAGCATAGGTCCCATTAACAGTAAAACTTCTGAATTTACGAAAATTCCAAAATTTTAATTTTTTCAATCCTCCCCATCATCAACTACTTATCTGATGATAGAAATTATTTCTTAATGAAATATATTCTTCAAAATTAATTCTTTGCCCTCCGTTGGTCGACGCGGAGAACTCCGCTTACCCATGGTGTTCACGAAAATAAAAACGATCGTTCAATAGTTTTCTTTTTACTTTCTCGCTCTTACGAAAGTATTTCGTTGAGCGAAAAAATTACAATAATGAGGATAGAATTTTTTCTCTTAATGAAATTTGTTCCTTAAAGATATATTTTGAAATAAGGATATTTTTTTGAAATTGTGAATACTTTTCGCGTAATTTAGAGTGAAAACATGGGAGAGAAAGTACGTGCTGTTTTGGCACTGCTAATAATTCGTGCTATTCATTTCCATTAATTTTTTAAAAAGTGTAGTTTACTACAGTGTGTAATGTTCCTTTTTGTTAGGATCATGTGTTTCGTTTTGTCCCGTCTTGTTTTTTTTTTTTTTGTCAAGAAAGTCCCAATATCTCGTTTTTTAGTTTTTAAGATCTGGTCACCTTACGAGGAGGGCACGGGTAGATCCTTTCCTTACGTTTTTAATAAGTTTCGACTCAAAATATTTTAATCCTGCAGTAATGCGTGGCACATACAAATTCAGATAAATTAACGACATATTATGGTACTATCTTCTTTTTAAAGAGAATTAAATTATGAAATATATGTAATGTAGTGCTCCCTTTTTCAGCTACGTTTTATACATTGAATTGTGGTTTTCCCATTTTGTTCTTTTAGGAAAAGGCACATTTAACTTTTTCCTTTTTTTACTCGTTGAGAATGCCGGATCTCGCTTAAAGAAAATATAAAATAACAGCAAGACTTGGATACCTGTTACTAATTTGTCAGATCATTGATTTCATCACGAAAAAGGTAAACAATATGTTTCATAAATAAAACTGTGACAAAAAACACCCTATACTTTTTTCACTTATTAAGATCTAGCTTTAATACCGTCTCAAACATTTTTTTCTGATTCTTAAAGATTCTACTTTAAATTATCTGATGGTTCTCTGTCTCTTGCAGATCAATTAAATTCATTAACGTTTTCAAAAAGTGATCATATTGTATAAAAATGATAGACTGGTTGTATAAATAGGACTTACCCGTCATGCCAAAGATCACGAAGATGTTCTCGGGTTAATTTCATAACAGCATAAAACCATTCCCAAAAAGTGAAAGTTCTTTGGGGCAGAGGTTCCTTGCATAGCCGTGAAAAACTGATCATCATGTGTCTGTAATCTGTTGATGAGGTCCTTCGCAAAAATATATTAAGATATTAATTAAATATTTTACACAAATGAAAACAAAATATCATCTTTTCAGAAACATTGGCAGTACGTGTTAGAGATAGTAAATTTCCCCATTCAGGTACAATAGATGATCGTCACATCCCTAGAATATACATTTCAGTTAAATGTTTGTAATATTTTACCAGAAGTTACTAAACATTTCAAAATATCAAATAAAATATTTACAATTTAAGTGCTCAAAATATTAACAAAGATTTGAAGCTTGTGCTTGTGTATTAATTCAATAATTAGGCACGAATTGTCTTATAATCTTTATAAAATCATATACGTAATTTTAGTTTAATGAAACATTATGTAGAACTTTTTTGCGGTTTCTGGAGACTAACCATTACCCTACCATCGAATTGTAAGTACTACCAAGTCCCTACATCCAATTGTTAATGTTGCAGTGGCGGATCCAGAAAGTATTTAGAAGGGATGGAATTTCACTTCAGACCACTATAAATATTTTTGAAATAAACTAGCTAGGGCGTCTAATTCAAACACCAATATTTAGTTCGCATCGAATTTATTTTATTTTTTCACTAAGATACAAGGGATGATTACGTATGTGATTAATTATTTTTTATATCAAGTGAGAGATACATTTTTTATATCAAGTGAGAGATTCATTAATTTATAATTTAATGAAGCGCCTTATGAGGCTCAGGGTGTCAACTGATGTCACTGCAGTGCCTCTGACCGGAGGTTCTAGGGTTCGAGTCCCGACGGCGGCAGGATTTTCGACACTAGCTTTTCAGCTAGGTCGAATTCAGTCGCTGTCTGGAGGAGAATTCTAGCGACCGGCTGCTCTGATCGGTGGTTTTCCGTGGTTTCTACGATCAACACCAGGCGAATGCCGGAGTACTACCCTAACAATCGGACCACGGACCATACGCGATCTTTCCTTCCTCTTCCTTGTCATATCCTCTCTCGTTACACACACACTAACACGCACTACACTACCACACATGGCGGGAGCTTAGACTTTGTCGAGTCTGGGACGGTGCCCACCTAGTGGGAGACACCTGTATGGGGAAAATCCCCTTTAGCCTAAGTGACGGTCGGCGCCGAATCTCAACATCCCACCAGGCGAAGATCACCGCCACCTCTCAAGTAAAAATGGAGCTCTACTTTTAAGGGACTAATACACTTGGCAGTTGATGCACCCAGAAATATGAAATAATCTATGAAACACGTTGTTAAATTAGTTGCGAGTATTGAAAAATCTTACGTGTCGCGGCTGTGAACAACTTTTGAAGAGCGCGCCTAGGGGGCAGCGCTCAGCGGCAATCGAGGGAGTCGGTGGAGGCAGCGGGGCAAGGAAAACGCCGCCCAATCCCTGGAGACGAGCTGGCCGGAGAGCCAGCAGCGGGGCAGCGAGTCTGCAGCGCCGCCCGCTTTAAGAGCGGGCGCCGCCAGCCCGAAGACAGAGCGCTAGTGTTTGGTTATTGAGTGAAGTTGAGCTAGGAGATTTGTACTGTGTTAAAGTGATTATTGGCCCGGCAAGTTTATTGGTATTCTGTTATATTTATCGGTTGAACTCTGCTAATTTTTGGTACATCTCCTGGACACTTGGTTATCGATTTTGGCTGTTTTTTGGTACATTCTTTGGATTCTGGAAGTGTACCTAATGTACTTTCTGTGTTGTTAATAAATCTGTGTTTGTTAAAGCGTGTATTATTCCGAACATAACATTACGAATATTTAGAGATAAATGTAAACAGTAGTATATAAGTCTAGGAGCGTAAAACTGACGAACTCGAACTAATGTTCAAGGCGGAACTATTTTTTTTTAACGCAAAGCAGATTATTTGATCTGCCGAAGCCTGCAATTTTCTGACGCCGCGAAACATAACATTATAAACCAGTTGCATCTTGCCGTGTACGCACCGGACAATGAAACTGCGCGCGTGATGAAATTATTAAAAAATAAATATATTTATAATGGGAAAAATACGTTTGATATGACGTATTTTATACAGTGTAATTATTTTGAATAAATTGAGTAAAATTACAAGAATTGTTGGGTTTTGAGGATGGGACATGGTTCCGAACACCTGGGTCCGCCACTAATTTTATAACAACCAAGACAGATTTGCGTACCCAAAAACCTTCTCCGCCAAATATTTTAGATTGTCATCTGAAAGCGAACAGCCAGTAACTCCCATAAACTTCATCTTCACGGCATCTTCCACTTTGCCCCACGTCGTTTGCTCGGGCACACAGAAGGGCATCCGCCCTGGGGCTGCAAACGCGTTGTCCCACGTCACAGTCCCCCAAGCAGGAGGATCTTGACTCCCATGCACGACGACCACGACAGGCAAAGACAGCGTCCACACCTACAGGCACAATACTATCAGCGCCATACAAATTGATTAATTTGTACTATACATCCAGCATCTTGCTTTTTTTCCCCACGAATCGGCCATCATTGGGCCACGCGATACGTGCATCCCACCGGGGCTCAGACTTGAATATCGGGGTAGGTGCACGTTATTTTTGTATAGGGGAATCTGCAATTTAATACAGATTCCATGTTACACCCCAGGGTTGTTAGCCCTGGGGGACATCTTGCTTTTAATGAAATTAAAAATAAGATTATATGTCTGGTGTCTGTTGGCTATCCGGGACAATCCGCGTCAATGTAGTCGTGGCTAACGTTTCGGCGAATATGTGACCACCCTCAGAGCGTACTGCTGCGTTCACTGACACTTTATTTTATTTATTTATTTATTTATGTCAAAAAACAGTTAAAACTGAGTATGACGTGCTATGGGGAGAAGTCAATTGTGTGCACATTTTCAAAATTCTGGAATCCCTACACTAAGTTATATACTACTTGAATTTTGAAAGAAAAAAAACACGCTCACATGTAATAAAATCTATTTTCAAGGATAAATGAGCAAATAAATTTTGGGCTCTTATCCATGATGTCCTTCGTCAAGGAATAATACTTCCTGCCGCGACAACATGGAAACGATAATTTGAATAACTATATTTCCCACTGAATTCTAGAAGACGTGCACAGATAATGAAGTTACATTTATGTCCAGAAGCAAAACAAGGGGCCATCTCAGCTTTTGCTCAATGGATCTGGGAAACTGGACGAAAAACCTGATCGAGATGGGGGTCATTGACCCAGAAGCTGCGATACAATACTTGTTACATATTGTTTAGAATTATACAGTCCAAATGGTAAACAATACATTAAATGTCACTGTTAAAATTAATGTTACTTTCCTTGTGATGCTCAGTATAGTCTCTAATTGTATAGAAACAGTTATGCAGCAGAAACCATTTCACTCGGTATTTAAACTTTTCTATCGAATTTAATCGTTTAATGTCATCTGGCAAAGTGTTGTAAAATAATGTACATGTATTGTATGTGAATTTTTTTGTAATGAGTTGTTGATACTGTCACCTGATGAATATGATTTCTACGTCGAGTGTTATAGTAATAGATAACGGAATTTTTTGAAAATATATTCCCGCCCTACGTCAGCTACGAGCAGATCGACGCGGCTTGTCCCGGATAGCCAACAGACATAGTCCGGCCGCAGAAGCCGACGCGTTCATATACTACTCGCGCAACTTTTCTTGAACGATGGATTGAAGAAATGTGGGCGAAATGGGGGTATTAGTTACAAAGTCGTCCACTAGAGTATTTATAGTAATGCCAACCTATGGAAAATCAAAGTCAAACCCGCTGCGTGTGCGGCCAGGTCATCGCTCTGGGTAGGCAACAGCAGGGACACTAGATACAAGTTTTAGGTGTCTCCCTTGAAGGACCCGGACCTGCCTCAGCCATTTATTTAGATAATGGTAATGAAGCTCAACAGAAGTTCTCGACTATGGAAACAACTAGCTTTGACTATTTTCTGTTTCGCGCCAACGAAGTTCCAATTCCAAGCATTAAAATGCTTGGAATGTTGTCATCAGTGCTCGCTACGAGCTTTAGCATTGATCTGTTTATTGCTCAAGGGAGGGGGAAGCAAGGTCATTGTTCAAGAAAAGTTGCGCGAGTAGTATGTCTGGTGGCTCTTGAGTTTACGTCTATGAAAGGAAACTAACACTTAACATTGCCGATGTTTCGGCCATTCATTCGGCCTTCATCAGGGCTACAAAACACCATCACCTACTTAAATGTCACACGCTGAAATGTCAATTTTTTTTCTGTGAATGCAATGGTCACTGCACATATTCCTGTATATAAAATTATGTTATCTATTTTGTAACCCTGATGAAGGCCGAATAAATGGCCGACGGCAATGTAAAGTGTTGGTTTCCTTTCATAGGCCTAAATTAAAAAAACTATCAAAAAAGTAATTCCAATGGGTCAATAATCATTGAATATAATAATAAGATACATTTACGGAATACTAGAATCAAATATTTCCACACCTGGAAAAACAGATCGCCGTTGCCAACAGAGAAATAAGATTGGAACAGAAGAGAAAATTTTTCATCTGTAACGGTTTCAGAACCTTTCTTTTCTGCTCTTCTAATCTTCTTCAGTCTTAAATTCCTAGAGCAATATTAAAAATATTTATAAATTATTTTCTACTACACATTTATACATTAATATTATTGCAACAAAGGAAAATACGAACTTGAAATGTACAGAGAGAGATTTTGTTGATTCATTAAACTCCATTATTCCAGTATTGTCAGGAATATCTCCAGAATTATCACTTCCAATTTTTTTCTTGTCCTTAAGAAAAGATCTTGCCTGTGCTTCATTGATAATAGTGACTGAAACCTACATCAAATTAACACGTTGATGTTTCTTTAGACTATTTTCAACATGATACAAGAAAATGTGCACAATTGGATTATCCAATTTAATAGAACACACGTGAATTTGACAAGTTTTTCCTGCAAAAATTAGCAATTTATTTTTAAAACAAAAAATATTAAAATATATAAACGGATTTTGTATTTGGATCACAAAATTATGAAAATCATCAGTAAACAACATGGGTAACATTAGTAAACATCAGTAACCATCAGCACAACATCAATAAACAACATAAAGACAACTATTAACAGAAACTAATAAGAAGTTCCTGCTGGTAAATGAGTGTAGCTGTAGTTATTCAAATCATAAGGATCTATTTTGAAACTATTCTTTTGTAGGATTCTTTCAGTTTTTACTTTATCTTACTCTGTACTTACGTAGTACTATAGTATTGTAAAGCTGCGCCTAAAATCAACGAAGTTTTGACAAAGGAATCGTGTGTCGTATATACATCATATATACTTATGTTGTGGAGCCCTGGTATGGAAAAATTAAAAATATCCTGTTCCTATATGAAGTCGATTACTTTACCTAACCCGTTGTATAATCAGAATTCACATTTTCTGAGTCCGTGATACCGAAAAATTGGTTTATGGTAAAACATCCATCTCTCTGTCCGTCAGTTAAGCCCTCCAAATGCAAATGCATCTTTTCACCTGGCTTCTCTCCCCATACCACTACGACCCCATGCAAATCAACTGTCAACCGATCCCCTGGTCCGAAGAAATTAAATACTTGGGATTACCTTTCACCAAAAACTATTCTTAACCCCAATCTTTGAGAAGAAGGAAAATAACTCTCTCCGACACGTTGCACTGTGTAATGAACACTATAGTGCATAACTAGTAAAAGAGAAGTCTAGATAAATGTGAAACGTGTTTTAAAAAGTGCTTCAATTCAATTTGGCTATCAATAAAAATAAGGAACAAGTAAACCTCATCCAGCCAACTATACTCTAACCCCCTCGGAAGAAACGTTATCTTCACTATACTTACATCCAACATCTCATTACTTACCGTCCCTCAAACTGGACAACAACTCTCAACGCCAAACTCTATATTGGAAACAAACTTGAAAACACAATCATCCGATTCATTTACCAACCACCCTTCCTCACAAACTACACCCGTTTCAAATCCCAACTAAAATATCATTCCTCTCCTGCAATATATACTCCGAATTTCGCAGAAAAGTATAAAATTTTGTAAACCATCCTAAATTCGTTCACCTCCTCCACCCTTGCTTTATTACAATATCATTCTATGACCCTCCAGGGAAGAACACCCCATCAATATCCTTAGGCTGCCTCCACAACCAACTTGTCACCTTCCAGCAAACGACCAGAACGTCCACAAAACGATTGGCATCTAATTCCAATCAAACCACTCCTTTTCCCAAATTCAAACGAACAACCCTATCCGACCTCCCGTCGCTAATAGTACCACAATTCAAAATCCTCTTCCGTCGCTTAACAAAACACGTATTCCTCCATAATTCATAATAAAATCCATTTACCCGTGGTTTTTCCTCAGTTCCCAGCACCCAAACAACCTAGAAGATCAACACCGCAAAGAAATTGTCGAGACCGAAGAGGGAGAGTCCAGGATGTCTACAGGGAGAGTTCCATACGTTTCTGACCTCACTTAACTTCTATATGTGAAACAAAAATTGTAACTTTTCAACTTAATCATCCTTTACTCCAAACCACGTTTCAATCTGTGTATTAACATGTCTATGCTTTTGAAAAAAATTATCCGTAGTTTATTCGTAAAATCGTAAAAAAATTGCTTCTTTTCTTTCCCTCATCTGAAAATTTTCTTTTCGAAACTCTCTCTAGAGATTGGGCAATGGGTAGCAGTCGCTGGGCACCCTATCTGAACTGTGGGGTAAACGACCCTACACGTAGAAGCCACAATCCTTCACATCTTGGCAGTAAGCACAGAGTCCGTTACTTCTTCCAGCGATGCTTGGGGTTGTATATATAGGCCAACTATGGTTACTTGCGTTGTTGAGATGATGACCATATTTTCTTGTGTGTGTGTATGTTTCACTTTGCCGATGCGGTGGTTGTATAGACATGATACTCCTCCATAGGGTATTCCTCTTTATTTTTGTTTTGCTAACACATGTACGTTGTAAAATCCCTGAATGTCTAATGGTTCTGTGGTGAACGTTTCTGTGAAAATTATTATATCATTTTCTAGTGTTTCCTTCGCATTCATCTTTAAGATGCTGTTAAGTCCCTCGACATTCCACAGGAGCATGGAGACCTGAATGGTTAGGTTATTGAGGACTACATTGAGGACTTAAGATACCAATTACTACTACCATCCACCATGCAAAGCACACGAGTGCTAGAAGAAAGAATAAAGAAAAGAGAAATATGGCCAGAATTCTACTCAACAGATGCCATGATGGAAAGAAAATGGACGGAAACGAATCAGGAATTGAGATACGTGATCACAAGACTGGCGACTCACGGGTTCCATCACAAAATCTGCGCAACATCACATCATCACGAAGTAAAAGAAGACTGCGGCTCCCCGTGTGGTGAACAGTGTGAACGATATCATATTCAAAGATGCAAGAAAAGAACTAAAACAGTGACAGAATATAGCAAAGAAATTTAACTTTTTTCTTATGCACTTTCGTGCGCACTTCATTATTTATTTAGTAAGCACAGATGCATTGTCGTGAAAAAGCTAAACACCACGCGATTTCACGCACCGCACCCAACTCAACTACCTCTCTTCACAAAACTGAGCGAGCTGTCGGCTGCAAACTTATCGCAACGTTGAAAGTTGAGACTATCTATACTTCTATTTATTCATAATATTCCTTGACAGGCCATCACCTGTTATGATATTATCCAATCGGGAGCTTAAACGCCACTCTGGTGACAGGTCATCACCTGTTATGATGTCATCCAATCGGGAGCTTAAACGTCACTCTGGTGTCAGGTCATCACTTGTTACGATGTCATTCAATCGGGGGCTTAAACGTCACTCTGGTGATAGGTCATCACCTGTTATGATGTCATCCAATCGGGAGCTTAAACGCCACTCTGGTGACAGGTCATCACCTGTTATGATGTCATCCAATCGGGAGCTTAAACGTCACTCTGGTGTCAGGTCATCACTTGTTACGATGTCATTCAATCGGGGGCTTAAACGTCACTCTGGTGATAGGTCATCACCTGTTATGATGTCATCCAATCGGGAGCTTAAACGCCACTCTGGTGACAGGTCATCACCTGTTATGATGTCATCCAATCGGGAGCTTAAACGTCACTCTGGTGTCAGGTCATCACTTGTTACGATGTCATTCAATCGGGGGCTTAAACGTCACTCTGGTGATAGGTCATCACCTGTTATGATGTCATCCAATCGGGAGCTTAAACGCCACTCTGGTGACAGGTCATCACCTGTTATGATGTCATCCAATCGGGAGCTTAAACGTCACTCTGGTGTCAGGTCATCACTTGTTACGATGTCATTCAATCGGGGGCTTAAACGTCACTCTGGTGATAGGTCATCACCTGTTATGATGTCATCCAATCGGGAGCTTAAACGCCACTCTGGTGACAGGTCATCACCTGTTATGATGTCATCCAATCGGGAGCTTAAACGTCACTCTGGTGACAGGTCATCACCTGTTACGATGTCATCCAATTGGGAGCTTAAACGTCACTCTGGTGTCAGGTCATCACTTGTTACGATGTCATCCAATCGGGGGCTTAAACGTCACTCTGGTGTCAGGTCATCACTTGTTACGATGTCATCCAATCGGGGGCTTAAACGTCACTCTGGTGACGGTTAAGCTCCCGATTGGATGACATCGTAACAGGAGATGACCTGACAAGGGACACTGCATAAATCGAAGTATACTGCTCAGAAAGTTTTCCCATTGATGAGCATTATCTTCGACAGGCCGGAAACTTATGGAACCGCTTCCGTGTATGTATGTTAAATCACAAGAAGGGTGTGACTACTTTAAGATTTTTCAACACGCAACTCGTAATGTATGGCCTTTTGGATAACAATGTATGTTTCATAAGTACAACCTTATCATAAGTAGAACTACTGTAGAAGCATTGTTGAAAGTTGAAGTAATCAATTTAATACAAGAAACTTTAATAAGAACTTACTCGAAATGTTTAATAATCCACAATTTAAAAATGTTTTATGTTACCTTGGGAGGATTTTCACGTATATTCAACATTCCTCCAACAAGAAGACGCACTATTGAAGTTATTCTTGTGTTAGTTTTAATAACTTGTTGAGGTTGCTTCTCTATCACGAAAGTACTGCAAAGCAAACAATAAATACAAATGTGTTTTAAATAATTAACCAACCTTATTACAATCAAATTATGATGAACTTCAAAAAATTGAAACTGTTATTGGATTTCTGAAATTCTTCAGCCATGTATTTTCATCGCGTGGACGACTGGACCAGAAAATTGATCATTAGGGGGCGTATTTTAATGAAATGTCATTTTTTCATATCACTTTAGAACAATGCCGTTTAAGATAGATATTAATTTTATGTTATGACAAATGTAAACGAGCCATTTTTATGACTTTTTTGCGTTTTTCGTCGATTTCAACTTAGAAGTAATTTTTTGTCTTATCCATCATTTTTATCAAATTACATTTCATCGATATTAAAATCATCTTCAAGGTAATTGCTTTAAATAATATATACGAGATGCAACAAATGCCTGAGGAACTTATTGGAGATCTTCGTTTAGAAATTGTAGTGTGAGCTGTTGTGAGTATGGAATCTAAAGTTCCTGTGAAGCATATCAGCACCATTGTTGGTTCGCCTGATTGCACTATACCTAGAGACTGAGATTTTCTAGTAGAGAACGGTTCAAACCAAAAGATTGCATGCTGAGTTCACTTGAACGACAGGAAGTCTCGATTTTACCAGTAACATATCCAACTACTTGAGTTGTTTATCTGAACTGGATTTGATAAACCTCTTTACGTTCTTTTTCTTTGCTTTTAGGATGTTTTTAAAACATTTTAAGATCACTTTATTGATACTTTTGGCAATTTTTTAGGTCTGTCCCGTATTGATCATTAACCTTTCGTGTTACTCTGTTCATATTTGACCAAAAAAAATTATATACTAGAGTAAATTATAATATTAACAATTGCAAATCAGTCATTCAGATACCGGGAGAACACCGATTAGCCTTCACTGTCAGTGATCATTTTAAGAAACATGTCTAATTTATAGTTATTAGTGCTCTCTCCTAGAATGAACTTGAGTTACGGAGATATTCTAAATGATATAAGCAAATTTTGGCTTTCCTGAACGCTACATGTCTTTGGTTTCTTTGGTTGGTATGAGTGGTTGCAGTTTCATAAGAAGGATGTACGATGTCCTAGGCATGGGAAAGGTCGATAAATATGGTGGGGATTTCTTTACATTCTGAGAGGGGTAGGAACGGATATAGCCAAATTAAAAGACTGGTGGGCCAGCGCATTCCGGAATTCCTGAAATGGGGGGGATGATAGGATAGAGAATAGGAATGGGTCTGAAGAGGATACATTTTTTCTGGGATTTTATCAAGGATAGGGAGAGCTGATGGGATGATAGGCTAATGGGAGGGTGCCAATTATCTATCCAGGTTTACAAATTTGCAAGGGATAAAATTTATTTCTTGGAACAATTTCTTTTAATCTCAATATACACTGTGACAACCTTCTTTTGTTTCCCCAGTATCCTATTGGACAGACATTTTCCCATCATATTTCGTATTAATTATGTTCT
>BLKR01010193.1:55341-65561 GCA_011170035.1 Teleogryllus occipitalis
AAATAAATAAAGGTTTTCGAAAGGGCTTGCTCTGAATGCGTGTGAATGCATATTTCAATAAAGATTAAAGAAACACTTCAAAATGGCATTCTCAATGTGTGACTTCCTATATTAACAGCTGCTGATATTAAATATCTGTACAAGAACGTGCCACAATTGTTAAAAATAATCAGGTCTGTAAGGATTAAAGTCATAAGCGGTTTGAGAGATGAAAAGGGGTAAAAATATCTTTTAATATTTTTAAACTACGTCTCAACAATCAAAAATTCTGTTAATAATTTGCCGCAGTCGGTGTTTTGAGGGAACGGTTTGAGATTTTTTCGTGTCTGTTCCCGAGTTTTTACACATTAAAAATTAATTTTTTTTAATATTTCAATTTTTCGTTTGAACTGAGGAAATATCAAAAACGTTTTTTTATAATATAAATTATTTTCTTATTTATCATATACTTTCAATTAGGAAAGTTAATGTAAAGTTGACAAAGAGAACCAAACTAAGACTCGTTTTTGGTTTTCATTTTCTTTCAGCTTTCCTGTTTATAATGAGAAATAAATCTGGTTGCAATGACATCGGAATCTATGTTAATTTCTCTTAATGTAAGACGTGTGCCACTCATTTTCTCCCATATACTGTCACTTGGAAGTGTCAATTTTCATCGTTGTATGTATTCGATGTTTCAAATATTGCGGGAACTGTTTTTTCGCTGCTTGTAAATTTGTACACATTTCGATTTACGTTGTGTTCAGCTATGGCACAGGCACGTGTACTGTACATGTTTACACATACTGATCAGCTGTGGCCCAGGTATGCATTAGGATATAAATATCCAAACTTGTTTTCCAATAAGTATATTGTTTTTTCTAAGAAAGGAACATTTTTGTCAAACTATTCATCATAGAAAATTTTAATTTTGTGAATATTTGAAGTAAAATGTTCTATACATGTTGAATTAACTATATTTATAAAATATAATTATTTAGGATTTTATTAGAATGAATAGTATACAAGAAAATGTAGGAAATAAAATAATCTACCTCTCGTGTACAAATATTTTTATTTTATTGCGTGAAAAATTGCGTTTTTGAAACTTTCTTTAATTAATTATGTGTATAAAGAATATATGGACACTATGTAAAAAAATCAGTGCTAATTCTATTATTTTGTCAGAAAATGTACCTTCAATTAGTGATATTTTAACATGGTCAACAGAGACAATTCACACTCCCCTTTAGGAAATAGAAAATAGCATCTCAATAAATAGAAAAGTCAGTTTGATTCACAGTAGTAATATATATACCTACCATCCTTGAATTTTGTTGAGATCGCTAACCAATTTAGCCCCATTGCCTTGCAGCCGTTGTTCCCGCTTCCATTGGATGAGGTCATCAAACAGCACTTGAGAGTGAATAGTCTCCATTAATGGCATTATTTCTGTTAACTTCCTTGTAAATGCGAGTGAAAGTTCTTTTACATATCCAACCTATGAGAAAATGTTCTGAATTGATTTCTGGTGACAGATAAACATACATCAAATAGCGTTGTAACGCAGGAACAGAAAGTGATAGTTGAATTCATTTACACTGAAAAGGAATTGAGAATTGAAAATAAAAGCACAAAAATTAATCTGAACTCTAAAATACTCTGGATGTCCACAAAGTAATTTCCATTTGTCAATAAAAACGAGGAGAGTTCAAATACAGAAACTAGTACTGTTAAAACGGCAGGTACTTTCTCGCCCTTAGTAATGCTTACGTAATACATTTATTCTGCAATTTCTCTCCGAATTAACACATCTCAGTCATCATTTTTGTAAAACTCACATTTTCGAAAAATTGTACATAACCTTATTTCAAAATCTATCTTTAAGGAACAGATTTCATTAAGGGTAAAATCTCTACCTTTAATATTTTAGTTGTAAGAAAATGCCGAAAAAATTTTGAACATTTGCAATTTTCGGAAAATCAAATTTTTTAACAAATATGAGACCTTCACCACGTCTTTCACACTGTCCCATAATAAAGTTTAATCAAAATATTTTGTTTTTAATTTTGAAAATGTCCCAGGAACTTCATGTAAAGTACCTCTAAAATTAAAATTTCGAGATCTGAACTGTCCGGGTGACGCCGCGTCGAAGCCTGAGGTGCCGACGTTTCTGTACAGTACTCGGTGTACAGTACAGAACGACGTTTCGTACTCAGTACAGCGCTGAAGAAGACCGCGACATGTCGGTCGCAACGTTGGCACCTCAGACTTCGACGCGGCGTCACCCGGACAGCCCAGATCATGACTCTGGCCGCTGAAGCCTACGATATCATTAAAATTTCGGTTTCAAATTCAAGAGGCCGCGATATCAGCTACATGAATTGCGGAATATCTATTTTGGAGAAAATCGGCTGAATGGTTTAGCGGATTTTTTTCTAAATTTAGCAACTGGATTCATCCACTGTTTCGTTACCAGGACCCTGTAATAATTGTTTCTGTCGAAAATTTGCCGTTTTCTCGCGCAGCATTCTCTGCTCTCCACTCTGTAAACGGTAGCGAGAAAATAGAAAAATGGGAAGGGGGTCGAACTGATATAAAAACAAAAAATAAAGCGTCACTGTAATACTATATAATATATAAAAAGCCAACTCGTTGTGTATGCTCATTATTGAAATACATAGGCCAAAAAACTGAAAAGTATTTATGAAAAACAATAAAAATCAAAATAAAACACTAAATAGTAAGTCTGTAGGACTCTAGGACGTAAATACTTACCTTCTCCTCTAATATTGTTTCAACAATATCTTTTTGATTACATATTTCTGTTCCAATAATGTAATTCTGTTGGTTATGTTGATATTGGTACTGCATAGGTTGCAATTGTGCTGAAAAAATTGCCAAGTCTTATTTTAATTTTTACTTTTTAGAATCAGAAACAAGTAATTGAGACATTTCCGTGCAAATATTGAAATCTATTATTTCACATTTCGTAGGAAACTGCAATGTAATACCATTATTAGACTGTACATAACATATCGTACAAGTAACTTATTTTCATTTGCTGTCTGTTTATAGAATAGAAACAAATTGTACAATTGGGGGTTTTGTCTGGTAGCAAAATAAATAAATATATACTAAATAAATTTAGAAATAAGAATTGAAAATAAAATTACAACTAGCTGAACTGGAGCCACACACATTGCACAGGTGAAAGGGTACAATATCTGGAAGGTCTTACAATATTGTCCTTGAAACCTTATTTAAGATTTAAATCAAAGTAATTTGGTCAAATGCAATTTTAATCAGTGCAAAATAATTTTATTTACACGTTTTGTTGCTTTTCTCCCGCATAAAAGCTGGAGTCAATGTAAGATCACAGCTGAGCACGCTGTAATTGTCTGTTTTTGACCAGAGATGGGCTTAACAGCTTTTCTTCAATAGCTGTTATCACAAAAACAGCTGACTCGTAATAGCTGTTATTAATAACAGTTGAAAAACAACAGGTCCATGACCAGCAACCTAACATGACCGACTGCTAAGAGTTAAAGCAGTTGTAGCGACTGCTAAACCACGCAAAACGAATAACGTTGGTAGCACCATAAAGCTTGTGCAGCTACCTTACGGCGCTTCCTTGCACTACTTTCCCTAACATGTTTGGACAGAAAAGCAGCTGATATGAACGAGACTGGATTAACTGCCAAGGATGAATAGTAATTCATATGATGTGTAGCGAATGTGTATAGAATATAGAGATTACTAAAATGAAAGTGATTCGGGTTCAGATTGCAAATATTCTTTCAAATATGCAACTTGTACACAGTGAAGTGACGAGTGCCAAAAATAATGAGGAGAAACAGTGTTTTTGCTTACCTATAGGCAAAGTGGCTATCGAATATCATGTATTATAATGTGGGTTATTTGACCGTAACTCATTTTATTTTATTGGACCTAGGGAAATATTAGTTGATCTCACATAAGCAGCAACGAGACAAAAATAAGTTAACATATTAGACGGACTTGATTTAAAGGACAAACATCTTGTTGTAGTGTATACAATAAAATATAAAAAGTGTGACACATGGTGCGTAATAATAACGAATTATGTATTAATGAATCTATAACTTGAACACTGGCAAATCATGATTGATTAGCTGCAGTGAAGTTGTTATCGTTTATGGTTGCCACAAAAGCTTGTAGTAGTTCGGATTAGGCCCTGTAGGTTGCAGTTCTATGCATTTCAAACGATAACAGCCAAAACCAGGATAAACGAAATAACTGTTATTTCGCGTAACAGTTACGAAACGTTAACGGTTAAGAAATAACAGTTTAGCTGTTAAGGGCACATCCCTATTTTTGACTGTGCTACTGCTACAGCTATTGCTTGAGATCGATCGTCAAGCGATGGTACACTCAATGCCGGAGATTTTACCTCCGAACCGAAATTTTGGGGCCGGGACAATGCTGAAACGTAACCCCTCCCGCGAAAAAAATTAAAAATGTGAAATTTGTATCAAGAAACTATACGAGTTATTTTCTTTCAACAAATAACAAAAATTACGTTTAAGCTAGAAAAAGTTGTTGTGGTTGTTGTTTTAAATAGTTTTAAGTAAAAGCATTTACTGATCAAATAATACTATTTTCACGATGAGCTTAAAACACTAAAAAACTTGTGGTGTTTAGTTAGTGACTTGTAAAATGACTTGTTTAATATATATATATATATATATATATATATATATATATATATATATATATATATGAATGGATTTCAGAAGAACATATTTTAATGTTAGCGTCATTTGATTCATTTCATAGCGTCCTACCTTATAAGTGATGACTATAATTAACTATTCAAGGTAAAAAATAATTGAAAGTTTATGATCATGAAATATCAGACTGCTGAACCGCGGCTTGTGGTATTACAATAACGATTTTCGAGCTCTAATTTCTTTTTCATTTTTTACTATTTTTTTCCCATCAGTCCCATCATCGGGCCTCTTGAGTGGCGGGGCCCCGCGCGATCGGCCCGTCTGCCCATGCACAGGACGCACCGGCGCTCGCACAGGAGGGAAACCAAGTGATTGACTGAATTCTCAACACTTCTAAACCAAGAGATTGACTGTACCTTCACCTGTAAACCAAGTGATTTTTTTTTTTTTAATTTCTTGCATCGTTGACGCAAGGCGTCGCTTTACCCCTTGTTGGACGTTGAGCGCATTCTCTGGGGTAATCCTCCGTTACTAAATAATTACTATCATTATTGTTACTGAGTAATTACTATACTAGTCAAGTATCTTCACGCCGCAGTCAGTGCCTTTTATCCCTTCGGCCAGGGGCTCGACGCCGTTAGATCCCGGGGTTCCTAGCCGGTCACCCAACCAGGAACCCGCGAGTCTCGAATGCGCTGAACCTCCGTGACTTCACGGAGCGTAGTAAACGCATTCGGCTAGCGGCGCAGGCGCATTGGCCGTATAATTTCATAAAACTAAAAGGAGACAAAGTTTCAGTATTCTACGCGTTGCCGCTAGGTTGTTTGTCAATGTTCGGCAGTCTAATTACTTATAATTTCTATCTACAAATTATTAATTATTTTATGGTTTACTAGTTCATTGCTGTGTGTTTACGGACCTCCAACAAAACGCGTAATGGTTTTGTTAGTACCCTTGCGGGCCTTTCTGATTCTTTATGCCCTCGGGCCTTTTGAATACTTTACGGCCCGCTCTAATACCAACACATACAATATTTTGATGAATTCGATTTATTAAAGTTACAATGCAAACAAATGCAACAAATAAATGGCATAAGGCTCAAATAAGTAAAATAACTCGTTATAAACCTTATTTTGCTTAATTGATAAAAAAATTGGAATTTTCGAATATTCTCCTGAATATACAATTGCCACCAGTCACTCATCTTTCATTGTTACAAATCACTTTTGTTTTTAGAGACGTAATATGTGCTTCTTGAGTCGCAATACTCAAGTATGACTCGAAATAATACGATGTATAAGGCACATTGGCTAACATTCTGGAAATGTATTTTTTGGTGTTATGAAATATTCTAAACTTTTAGCAATACAAGCAAATAATCTAAAAGTAACGTTTCATCAGCGCAATTCACATAGTTATTTTCCATATAACTCCCAAATACATTATAATCATTTTCATATATTTCTCGAGATTTTACTGGAAACCGTCTGTAGCTTTGTTAGCTTTTGCGAGAGTTTCAGAAAAAAGTTGACAATATTCTTTCATTTTGTACGAACAAATCAGTCCGTAGATACACATGCTGTTTTGTTTATCTGACATCATATTGACAAATGACGATTACAATGTGTCTTTTCACTTCGGATGCGAGAAAAATTATAAAATATTTCGAATTTTAGTGTGATTCAGCAACGAACTAGTAAACCATAAAAGTTCTGTATGCAGCACGGCGTTACTAGATGTTTTTGCCCCGAGGGTGACTTCCAACCCCTCGGGCCAGAGGTCCTCGGGTTTGGAAGTCGCCCTCGGGGCAAAAACATGTACTTAACGCCCTTGATACGTAAATATTACATAGACGTACTTCGAATTTATAAAGCAAAAAATAAAAATTCACTTACATTTCAAACTGGTGAATTCTTCGTATTGATGGGAAATTGATTCGTATTCTTGTTGCATGACAGTTAAATCCTTATTTGTCTCACACAGGCGTCGGTATAAGTAATTAAGTTGACGAGAGAGGTAATCGGAACTTGAATCTGCAGAGGTGAAATCATCCACATTCCCACCTGGCAGCATCATCTGCAAAAAATAATTTCCGTTGTTATTCGATTTAGAGGTTAATTTTTTCCATCTCATCCCCAGTCCCAAAGTGTGATGAAAAGTTAGGGGTGAGTAATGGCGCAGCCTGTCCGGCTTCAGCCAATGAGCTTCATGCGCCAGATTGCGTCACAATATTAGCGGTAATTTCAAATGCAACCAGATAGTAAAATCACATTGTTACAAGTCATTGAAACAGATTATTTGATTGATTGAGTGATTTCTTCGTGTTTCCGGGCGCGTCAACTGCTTTGATCTTTAGTCCCGTTAGTGTAGTGCATGTTTTTTTCTCGGGAGATAGCGGTGATTTTCCCCCGCTGGATGGCGAGATCCGGCGCCGACCTACCGTCGGCTATTGGGGTTTCCCCCTAACCAGGACTCTCCCACCAAGGGGGCACCGCTCCAGCCGGGACAAGCTCTAAGCTCCCGACCGGTCTCCCGGAGAATGTGGTAGTGTAGTGCATTTTAATGTAAGTGCGTGTGTGTGTGTGTGTAAAGGGTGAGGATACGATAAGGAAGAGGAAGAACAGATCGCGCCCGGTCCGTGGCCCGTTTGATAGGGTACTGCTCCGGCATTCGCCTGGTGTTGATCGGAGAAACCACGGAAAATTACCGATCAGAGCAGCTGGCCGCTAGAATTCTCCTCCAGACAGCGACTGAATTCGACCTAGCTGAAAGGTTACTGTCGAAAATCCTGCCGCCGTGAGGACTCGAACTTAGGACCTCCTGGTCAGAGGCGCTGCAGCGACATCAGTTGATGCACTGAGCTACCGCTGCCGGTATTGAAACAGATATATGAAGTTTTTTTTTATTTCAAGTACACCTTTATCGTGTTATTTTCAGTTAGTCATCGTTGAGAAGTGTCACTTTGCGACAGAAAAATGTCTCTCAACACTTCCCGCTTGCATTGCAGCTTGGCGCCCAGGATCTGGTCTGTCTTTTCAAACGAACTGCCCGTGTTGTGGTCAGGTGGTTCGTGATGAAACTGATACTGGGCAGAACGAGCAAAATTCGGTGCGCAGAGCAGCTCACCCGTGTGTTTGCATCATGTCCCAGAATCGGGTTTGACCGAATCACCCGGGATACCAAAAGACTCTCGCTGCTCGGGGGGAGGGGTACATGGACAGCGAGGCCTGCTCTGGGCTGCAACACGAAACGGGCGACGAAAAAGATGCTGTGTAAAATACAGTGACTCCAGTTACAGCGAACTCGGATGTAGTAAACTGTTAGTTGAAGCTTAGTTACCTGAACCAAGAAAAAAATCAATCATTCCATAACTTTGTAATAATATTCGAATAGATAAATAAATGCGTCAATTTTTTCAGATTTTTATATCTTCATTGTTAAACAACAATGGAATTTGTAAGTACCTACAAGCCACACATATTAGTAATGATTTTTTTACAAATGTTATTTAATTTAAACAGTTATATTAATCTTGCATCTGTAGAATACGGATGAATTTTTCCACTAAGGAAAACAAATACAGAATTAGTATTCATACCCCCTCTCCTGGAAAACGCAAAACATCACGACACGGCAACGAACAAATGCACTTAGAAAGATATAACTTAAAAATCTAGAAATTGTAACTTATTCACCACAAGAGAATGGTACTTCATAGTACCAACATGCCGTGAGACTCGCTGGCACATATAGTACTTATTAACTACACATAAAAGAATGTGGTACTTGAAAATACCGTCAATCAACTAAGGGTTAAGCCACTCGTACAGTTTCATTACATTACAAAAAGCTCAAGAGTATTCAGTTACCGGGAGCGGTAGCTCAGTGCATCAACTGATGCCACTGCAGCGCTTCTGACCGGGAGGTCCTAGGTTCGAATCCTGATGGCGGCAGGATTTCAGCTAGGTCGAATTCAGTCGCTGTCAGGAGGAGAATTCTTGTGGCCGTCTGTTCTGATCGGTAGTTTTCCGTGGTTTCTCCGATCAACACCAGGCGAATGCCGGAGCAGTACCCTAAAAAACGGGCCACGGACCGCGCGCGATCTGTCCTTCCTCTTCCTTGTCCTATCCTCTCCCCTTACACACACACACACACACACTAACATGCACTACACTACCACATATCCCGGAAGACCGGTCGGGAGCTTCGAGCCTGTCCCGGCTGGGGCGGTGCCTCGCTGGTGGGAGAGTCCTGGTTAGGGGGAAACTCCACTAGCCGACGTTAGGTCGGCGCCGGAACTCGCCATCCAGCGGGGGAAGATCACTGCCATCTCCAGAGAAAAAACATGCAGTACACTAACGGGACTAATGACCGAAGTAGTTGACGCGCCCGGAAACACGAAAAAATCAATCAATCAATCAAATATTCAGTTATAGTAAACCTGAACCCCAGCTATAGTGAACGTAGGAAATACAACGTCTTGGAAATTAATTGGATCTCTTATGTTATCAGACGAGTAGAAGGGCCTGCTGAGAGTGTGACGGTGTTCCAACAGTGCAAGAGGCATTGAAGAGAGTCAAGCCTGCATTACCATACTTAGACACAGATGACAATGCAGACTCAAAACATGGAGAGAGAAAGACTCTGGAGAAAGACAGAGAAATTATTAATGAAAAATCTTCGAAGCTAGCAACTGAAAATAATTGATTTTTGTAAGGACAAATAAAGACATTGAAATTTGCAGATCGTGCTGTTCATGTATTTTGCTGTATTTCTATATTAATAAAATCAATCATTGTGGAGAAATTCTATTTCATTTTGACACCATCGGATGTAGTGAGCCAAAAATGTTAGTCCCCAGAAGTTCACTATAACCGGGGTCGACTGTAGTATGTTTGTAGTATAATAATTATACAAGAAACAAAGTAACCCAAATTCGATTGTTCAGGAAGCACCAAAGACTTCATGCCGCAGACGTGCATTTTTGAAAAAAAATTATTGGACCCGAACGAAGTGGTAAACCACTTCGCCAACCCAGATGTCCGAGGTGACCAGAGCATGGGCCGACTCAGCGCTTTGATCCCAAGGATCGCGGGTTCGAGTCCCGCCGTCGGCATGGTTGATTGTCCCTTGACTTTCATGTATGTGTGTTGTCGCGGAAGGCCTTGTGAGGATGCTGACCATTGACCGGGGAGCCCGCGCGTATGTCAGCGTTTAGTGTAAAAGTTAATACGTGTCCCCTTGAGGGGCATAATGGGTAACCGACACGTACAGCCGAAATCGTCCGGCCCTGAAGCTGGAAAAAGCCCCAGGAAGGAAAAAACGAAACAGTGGACTTAACAGGTTTGAAATGGAAAAGTTTACAAAGAATACAAACTAAAAAGCAAGTTTAATAATATATAACTCAAAGGCACGGAGGTATTTGCAAATAAATTAACTCCTCATTTTTACATGAGACAGAATCCCCACTGGGAACCTCATTTAGTATGTGAATTTTAGGCTCAGAGCAGAGGTGTGATGGGAGAAGGT
>BLKR01010194.1:0-65537 GCA_011170035.1 Teleogryllus occipitalis
CGCACGGCCCGTACCGCACGGCCCGTGCCGCACGGCCCGTACCGCACGGCCCGTACCGCACGACCCGTACCGCACGACCCGTACCGCACGGCCCGTACCGCACGGCCCGTACCGCACGGTTCGTACCGCACGGCCCGTACCGCACGGTTCGTACCGCCCGTGCGGGTGCAGGGCAAAGCGCGTCAGACCTCGAGAAGAACACGCGGTAGCGAAGTTGCAAACTTGTGAAGCTTCGAGAACTTCTCGGGTCGGAGTATTACTGAGAGGGAGTTTTAATGAAACTGCAAGCAGTGAATGGGTTGCAGTCAGGTTTACGATGATAAATATCGTTTTCCGTTGAATTTATAAAATTTTCCTTTCATGTTCAATTATTAAGTATACATTAATATTGTTTCTGCTATTGGAAGGATCGATTGGTCATTCAACGTTCGAATCGATTCATTTATTTTCTCATAATATCCAAATCACAAATTAGCATCGTTTTCTACGAATCACATTCCATGTACTAATTTCTGAAACGTGTATTATTCACGACGTAAACTAATTTCGAAAAAATGGATTTCATCTCTTTAAGACACTTCTTCGGAGCATGGCAGAAAAATTACATTCGACGTCGATATTTTAATGTTCCTGATAAGTAGAAGAGCTTTCATAATATTGCCAACACATTTGAAACTTAGTTACAGGAGAGGTTACAAAACTTTCCTGGTCCGCGACTGTGCGGCGTACACGTAATGACCATCGGCGGAGGGCATAAATAGAGACAAACTGTGCGTGAGGGCGGGCAGCGCGCGCCGCGGGCATAATGCCAGGTAATGCGAAAATATCTTCGCGTCCGCTCGGGCGAGCGGCGCGCGCCGAAATCCCACGTGGTCCCCCGAGGCACACAGGTGTCGCCGAACGCCCCCACCCCCGCCCCCACCCCCCGCCCCCACCCCGCTGAGCCCCCGCTACGCTCCGCCCCGCCCCCGCCCCCGCCCCCGCCCCGCCCCGCCCCCGCCCCGCCCTGCCGCCGCCCCGCCGCCGCCGCCCCGCCCCGCCGCTGCCCTGCTTGCCGCTTCGCCCCGCTCCCGCCGCCGCCCCGCCCCCGCCGCCGCCCCGCCGCCGCCCCGCCGCAGCCCCGCCGCCGCTCCTGCCCCGCCCCCGCCCCGCCCCCGCCCCCGCCCCGCTTCGCACCCCGCCCAGCTTCGCGCCCCGCCCCGCCCCATCCCCGCCCCGCCGCCGAGGGACCGGGCGGATCCGTTCATGAATTATCCGCGCGAGCCGTAAAATGACGCGGCTTTGCGACGTAAACACAGCGCGAGCGCGCGGCAGCGAATATGATTAAGCAAACTTCGGGCGCAGCGCCCACCGGTACGGAGCGAGGAGGGACGGGCGGAGGGTGCACGCACGGAGCCGAGGGGTGGCGCCCGCGTGCGCGTGTCTGTGCGTGTGTGTGTGTAGGCGCGGGGGTGCACGAGGGGTCGCCGGGCGCGTCAGCATGCGCAAAGCCGGCTCGCGCCGATGGGCAAAGCCGCGGATGCGAACGGAAAGCCCCGCCCCCTCCCCCCGCCCACGCCCCTCCAGGCGCGGGGCGATCCCCACGCGGCGGCACCCACCCCCCCGGTCGCCCACGCCCGCGCCCAGCGCCCGCGCCCGCGATCTCGTAATATGCGGTAATATAGCTTATTTCCCCGTTCTAATGGAACGCGCCCGTCGGACACTTTTCCCGCTCGCGTGGCCCCGCCCACTCCGCCGCCCGCATGCCTTCGCCGCCGCTAATGAACGCGGGCAGGGCGCGCCCACTGGGATTACCCACCGGGCACATGGCCCGGCCCGCTCGCCGCTGCTGGAACTTGCTGGGCGACGGTTATGAAAACCGTTCCTGCTGACACGTTACGGCTGCCACTTCAATATGTGTGGCCAGTTCTTAGTACGATATATTTAGACCGGGAGCGGTAGCTCAGTGCATCAACTGATGTCACTGCAGCGTCACTAACCAACCAACCAACCAACCAACCAACGATATATTTAGTATTTCACATTTGGAAGTAAAACATATCGTTGTCCCAAAATAATTGTAATTTTACTCTTACGTGAATACCTTCCCACCGAGGAATAAAGGAAAACTCAGCAAAGGACGCTTCTAAACTTCCTTTACCTAATAACTTCATATATCTGGTTCCTTTGAAGCGTTAAAAAACTTCTTCTATTATCAACATTACGACAATGGGATTTGAAATGGAAATGAAAATATTCAAAATTACGTCTAGTTAGGAATTCAGTATTAGATCCGTCAATTTTCCTCAACTTCAAAAGAAAATATCAAGTTATTTTATCCAGACTCCGAATTGGCCATTTTAACTTGAGTCACAGTTATTTATTTAAAAAGACAAATCCAAATCTATGTCCAAATTGTGGTGAAATTATTTCTACATCCCATGTATTGGTCGAGTGTCCTTACACAAGTGGTCTTAGGAAAAAAAACTTTGATAATGATATCCGATCCTTATTAAATGTCTATATTGACATATAATGTAAAATTGAAAAACATGTTTTGATCGCTTATGACCATGTAGTTGAAGAACAGTTTAAAATAAAGAAATTAATGATGAAAAATTAATATGATGTACGTGAAATATTTTATCGTGCGATCATGCTATTAGATGTGTGTTTGTTGGAGGGTGTTGGAGTCCTATTAGCACTCCAAGATCATTAATTTGTTAATATTTTTCAGAATATTTGCGGGATTTCAGTCCTCTAGATATGCCTGCGTGCACTTATTAAACTGATACTCAACCATTTTCGCATATTTTCGCATATTTTCGAAATTGTATTACACTTATTAATTTGTTTTCGTTACAAGGGACCGGTTTGTCGTAAGGTGTAGTCTATAATTTTCGCATTCTCATTTGAAACATATTCCCATGAACTTCAAAAACTTGTCTGATACTATCAATTTCTCTCTGATATTTTATTTATCTACAAATGAGTTTCACCAACTCCTATAAATATTTCTGAAGCTTTTGGAATCAACAACGGAGGCTACATTCAGTGGAGGTTATTCTTTATAAGAAATATTTAAAATGATAAAATTATATTTGTTATATTATTGAAAATAATTTAGAAAAGGTATCCTTATATAAAAACAATTATTTACACCCAGTATATTCCAGTAAACAATCGTGGTTTTAGAACATCCAGGTATTGTCCGTAAAGCTTGGGATCCAGAAAGGCCCCAGGTATTGTACTTGATAGAAAAACTCAGATATGATACGAAGGTTAAAATTCATTCCCTCATTTTACATACGATATTTCAATGTTTTATCACAGTCAATATTGGTAATGTTTCATGTTATATTTGCAAGAAACAGTACTGTATCTAATGAGTCACTGGTTACATGCCCAGAAAAAGTAACATATTGAAAACCATCTGATATCCATTTGTAATTGATTAACATGTGAGTGTTTATATGTTCGTGTTTACTATATGTAAATAGTAACATCGTAACACACATGTGTCTACAAACAGGCTCGTTTAATTTACCCATCAGCGTGCGTAAAATAAACTTGGAAGCGTGGAATGCTTGTCGTAAAGAAGCGGCCCTCATTTACAGTGGGGGGTGCGTTCCATTAATAGTGTATCCGCCGGGCTGATGAGTTTTCTGGGCGGGGCGCCCTTCTGCTGGGGGAGAGCTCTCCCCTCGCGGCGGAGGCGAGCGACCTGCAGGGTCTGCGACGCATCGGCGCTTCATTCGATGGGGGCGGCGGGGGCGGCGGGGGCGGCGGGGGCGGCGGTGGGGGCGGTGGGGGCGGCGGGGGCGGCGGCGGCGGCGGCGAGCGACCTGCAGGGTCTGCGACGCATCGGCGCTTCATTCGACGGCGGCGGCGGGGGCGGCGGGGGCGGCGATGCTCGCGGGCGCTGCGCCGGGGGCGGGGCAGGGCGGGGGCGGCGGCGCCCGCGACGCCAGGCGTCGTGTGCGCCGGCGCGCGCCCCTCGCCCGCCGCCGCCGCCCAATGGCCGCGTGCGTTCGAGCGAAAATGGGCGCCGAGCGCGAAGTGAAGCCGCCGCCCGCCGCGGGCCCAGGAGTCTCCGGACCCAGGCCCTCGGTTGCTGGGAGGTGCGCGCAGGACTGGTTGGGGCGTCGCAAGTGGAGAGGAAATGCGTTCATCTCCAAATATTGAATTTTACGTTTGTTGTAGTCGTTAAAACAATGTTTGACTTGAAATATTGTCCCTTACGTCTGTTGTAGCCGTTAAAACAATAAGTTTGGCTTGAAATATTGTGCTTTACGTCTGTTGTAGTCGTTAAAACAATGTTTTACTTGAAATATTGTCCTTTACGTCTGTTGTAGTCGTTAAAACAATATTTTTGACGAGAAATATTATACTTTACGTTTTTACAGTCTCTGAAACAAGAAGTTTCACTTGAAATATTGTACTTTACGTTTGTTACAGCCCTTAAAACAAGACGTTTGTCTTCAAATATTTTACTTTACGTTTGTTACAGTCCTTGAAACAATAAGTTTGATCGAGCAATATTTATTAACACTAATAATAATAATAATAATAATAATAATAATAATAATAATAATAATAATAATATACATCACCACATATATTTACGATGCTTTACATTACACACGAAATATTGTAGTGTAAATTGTTGTAATGTGAAACATATGTTAATTACTATGTAAATAAGTGTTGGTCGTTTAAACGTATTGTTTTAACTCGATTTATCTTCGTTTATTTAGTTTTAATAGTTGAACCAATGACTGTTACGTCTCTTCTTTCTCGAGTGCTACATCAGGGATATTTTTCTGTGACAAATAAGTAAAATAACGCCACCGCTATTCCTTTTCCTATTACGTGCAATGACCAGCGCTGGCGGAAAAAAATTCCAGGTTTTTAAAACACCGATATTTTCGATCAGAAACATCGATATATTAACATCGATATTTTTGTGGTCGGTGTTTTCTTCACATCGATATACTTTTCCTGAAACATCGGTTTTCAAAAAAAGTCTCATGATATTATTTATAAATAAAATTTTAAGAAACTATTTTTTTATGAATTGCTCAAAACCAACAGCTACTTACATCTATCACTGTTCTCGATGTCCAGAAGAGATTTCTTTATGGTTACTTTGGAGGGGGATCCAAGATGTCTAACTTTATTATAATTTTAACAAAATATCTCTAATGTTTCATAGGCAGATATAAAGAGCAGAGAAAAAGACTGCTTCTTTACATTCGATAAAGATTATTTTTAACATTTCATTTATACGTGAGCAAACAATAAAATATAACTCATTTAAGTACAATAATTAAAATGGAAATAGGATGAGAAAATACCACTTGATTTATCATATGTAAAAATCGATGTTTTTTGTCGATGTTTTCATCGACATCGAAAACTTTTTGGTGATGTATCAATGTTTGGGTAGAATTTGCCATGAGTAGACTGGTTGCGGGGAACGCCGGTGGCGCAATGGCGGCGCGTCGTTCGCACGCACGCGGATAAAGCGCGAACAAAAGCGCAGCGCGGCGCCCACGGCGGGCTGGAAAGCGGAGACGCCGAGGCACGGCGAGCGGGGCGGGTGGCGGGGAGGGCTTAACAAGCGCCCGAGTCCTCCTCTCGCGCCCCGCCCCCCATCCCCGCGCTCTCCTCCCCGCTCCCGCTCCATCCGCGGTTCCTCTTATTGAATCTTCTGCCATTACTGGCGCACTCGAGTGATTGCCTGATTGGTTCGGCTCGTTACACGGGTGCGCGGGGCAGACAGGGAGGCAGCGGGGGCCGAGGAGCGGAGCGAGCGGCGGGGGCGGGGCCCTAGACGCGAATCCTCTCTCTCGCTCGCCCCCGCAGCTCCTCCCCGTTCCCTTTCGTCGCCGCCGCCGCTGCCGCCGCCAACGGCCTCTTGCCACCCCGCCCCCTCCGCTCCCCGCCACGCGCCTCCGAGGCGGCGGTGGTTCTCTTTGTTGACATGGTAACCCTTCAGTTTCCGCGTCTCGCACCTCCAATTGCATTAGCTTTAACATTACATGCAGAATTGAAGACGAAGCGACTCGAGAGAGATGGTGAGGAGGTGCGGAACGAGGCGGGGCCGGGGGGGGGGGGCGAAGGAAGTGAGGAGGCGGAGGGAGGGAGGGAGCGAGCGAGAGGAGCCGAGCGCTGCCGGCGGCGGGGGCGGGGCGGTGGTGGCGGCGACGGGAGCGGCGACAGTGGCGTTGGCGGGGCGCGCGGCGGATCTTAAGTCGGTAAACAGTGTCTCGGCTGCAGGGCCAAAGATTGCCGCCGCCGCCGCCGCCAGCGCCTCTGCATTAGAGCGCCGCGTTGCCGCGTCGCGGGCGGAAGAAGAGGCGGCGGCGGCGGTGGCGGCAGCGGAGGCAGCGGCGGTGGTGGCGGAGACGGTGGGGGCGGCGGAGGAGGCGGCGGAGGCGGTGGGGGCGGCGGGGCGGGGGCGGCGGCGGTGGCGGTGGCGGCGGAGGCGGCGGGGGCGGCGGGGGGGGGCGGCGGGGGGCGGCGGCGGGGGTGGTAACGTCGGGGGCTGCGGCGGCGGGGGCGGCGGGGGCGGGGGCGGGGGCGGCGGAATCCGCGCACCCTCTCTGCTCGCTCGAGCCACTGCCGCTGTTTCGCGATGTGCTTCGGTTTTGCCACCAGCGTGTTCCCCGCTCAATGCTTTGCTTAACGAGATGCCGCTGAATGATTTGCGCATTTGGAGTGAATGTTTTGGGAAGATTTGCTGTATATGCTTTCTTGTTGTTTTCGTTGCATAGGTTCTCGAGGGTACTTGAGTCCTCATTTTCCCTCACTCTGTGTCTTGAGCACCGTCTCATAATAAACTTCATCATTCCTCTGAATAATGTAAACATACATTAACTGTGCTTAAAATTGACTTCCAACATATAACATTATTCCTCGATAGAAATGATATGCTAGTATTGGATAATTTATACGTACGAAAAGCTACGCTTTTCAGGCCAAAAGATTCCAGTCCTGAGTGAATTTGAGAAATTTATGTAAACCAATAGAAATGTCACTAAATTTGTTGTTCTTTGTTTCTTCTTATAAATTCACAAATCTCACAATTAAATTCAAATATCACAATAATCGGAGAATGTAAAACTACACAGCAGCATTACATTATGCTAAAGATCTACTTATATGCTTCAATGATATGTTTTCAATGAAATCTCAATAACAGCAATGCGTCAAAACAACAGACAAAATTATAAAGTTACTAAGATAACAAATGTTAGAACATAAATCCGTAATTCTGTTAAAGAATAGATTCGATAAATAGTACTACGACAAAAAGTCAATCACTGTTGAAATATGCAGTGGAGACGGAGCACAGAGTTAGTAGTCGAAATGGTAACGTTGAAACAAACCATACTACAAGCGCACTACACTCAGTCTACTTGATTGATTTGTTCGTGTTTCCGGGCGCGTCAACTGTAATTAGTGCCGTTAGTGTAGTGCATGTTTTTCTCGGGAGAGGGCGGTGATCTTCTCCCGCTGGATGGCGAGATCCGACGCCGACCTACCGTCGGCTAGTGGGGTTTCCCCCTAACCAGGACTCTCCCACCAGCGGGGCCGCCCCAGACGGGACAAGCTCTAAGCTCCCGACCGGTCTCCCGGAATATGTGTTAGTGTAGTGTCTGTTAGTGTGTGTGTGTAAGGGGACAGGATAGGACAAGGAAGAGAAAGGAAAGATCGCGCGTGGTCCGTGGCCCGTTTGGTAGCGTACTTCTCCGGCATTCGCCTGCTGCTGATCGGAGAAACCACGGAAAACTACCGATCAGAGCAGCCGACCGCTAGAATTCTCCTCCAGACAGCGACTGAATTCGACCTAGCTGAAAAGCTAGTGTCTAAAACCCTCCCGCTGTCAGGACTCGAACCTAGGACCTCCCGGTCAGAGGCGCTGCAGTGACATCAGTTGATGCACTGAGCTACTGTACTACAGACAAACCTACATTTCGCAGAATTAGGTTCCCAGTGTACGAGTATTTTCAAAACAGCGTTTGAAACCGGATTTTGAGTAAACAAAATTGCCAGTATAAGGAGAAATTTATTTTCCAACCTAGGCCAAAGTAAGCTCCGCCCCTACAACCGCCCACGTCGAGCGGAGCTCAAAGACAGCAAATTATGCCGCGCCCACCCTGCCTGAGCTGCCACGTGCACCGGGCGCGCGCAGCGACCGCATAACGCCTCCGCCGCCGCCGCCGCCAGCGCGCAATGTATGCAGGCGTGAACGCGACGAGGTGGCGGATTCATAATGCGGTTCATTTGCAAATGTGACACTGCAAATTAAAAAGCTTTTGACGCTGGCTCTCTCTGGCGCGCGCGCTCCGCGCCACGCAGACGCGGCACAATGGCCTCGTTTAAACCAAAAAACTCGCCCCCGGCTGCTGGGCGGTGACCGCTCCCGGGGCGTCGGCCTGCGCTCCGCCCCCTCCCCCTCCACCCCCGCGCTTTTTCGAAAAAAAAAAGTGGTTAACATCCGAGAATTAAATTATTTTAAAAATCTACGCGGGACAAAAGCAATTATCTGCGTACAACGGTTCCGTAAATGACGAAATAAACACATGGTAAAAACTAATTTCGGTACAATATGAAAGATTGTTTAATTAATAAGCCCGTGCATGGGTAATTGGGAATGCAACAGTTTTACACAGCGCGATTACAAGGTCAATTTAGCATTCGTAATAACGCAAGACTTGAACAAAGCGCGTTGTGGCGGGGCACGCGCGCGTGCTGCGCTCTGTCGGAGCCCGGTGGCGGTAGCGCCTGCCCCCCACCCCCACCCCCGCGCTCACACCTCCGCCCCCGGCCGCTTCACGCGACGAGCGTTGCTCTGGATACGCGCGTATCAGCCCCGCGCGTTGTTCGGAATTCGCGAGTTCTTATGGATACGGCGGTTCGTTGCCGGGCCTTTACCGTTGACCAGGAATGTCAGTCGTTACTATGTCTCATTACTCGGGGGTGGATTTTTATGAACTAAAACATCGCCAAAAATGATCATTGAAATGCTTTTAAAATGTTTTAAAAATGCCCCAAAAGCGAAGAAAAATGACGCAAAAAATGTGATCAAAATCAGTTCAGATGAACAACTTCAGTTGTTGGATATGTCACCAATGCAATTGAGGCTGCTTCTATTCGTTCAAATGAACTCAGTTTTCTAACTTTTGGTTTGGACTGTTCTTTACCAGAAAAATCTTCGACGTTATGTCCAAATCGGCTGAACCACCAATGACGCTGAGAGGCGTCACAGGAACCTTAGATTACAACTTGTGAGCGAAGTAATCGAATAGGCTATCAGGTATAAGTACTCAGGAATTCTGTGGAGAACGTTTGTTACATCTCTTAAAAATTATTTGAAGCAAATGCCATTAAAATTGCATTAAAACTGATTAAATCAGCGAAGAATGCATTAAAAATGAAGGGAAAAGTTAAAAAACGACAGCCGAAAGTGACTAAAAAATGTAAAATAATGACGTATAAAAACATTTCCGTTTATCATAACATAAAATGAATTTCTATACTAAACGGCATTGTTCAAAAGTGAAAAGAACAAAGACATTTCATTAAAATCCGCCCGCTTCTCATGAGATACGATCATGATAGATGTTAGTTTGGAAGTACGAAATGTAAACTTAATTCCGCAAATTTAATTTCGATGTTGCACGCGAAACATAGTAAACAAGAGCGGACATTTGAAAAATGCAAAAATTAATATAATAAATGTTGTATATCTATTTAAGTGTTGGAGGGTGGAAATTTACGTTTTGATGATTTACATTTTAATAAAAATGAATTAAAGGGCATAGTGTACTGAATAACCAAAAGTGAATTCTTTACAGCCGACCTGAATGACCGAGGTGGCTAAGAGCGCGTAGAGACTCAGCGATTCGGTCCGAAGGGTTGCGGGTTCGAGTCCCATCTTGGGTATGGTTGTTTGTCCCTTTTCTCATGTAGGTGTTTCCGCGGAGGACCTCGCATTTTGACATCCCCAGATTGGAGGAGCACGCAAAATGTGTTTGTGTCTATTATACAGCCGAATATGCGTCCCATCGGGTCGTAAAGAGTAACCAGTTGTCGGCTGGATAAACGTCCTAGAAATGAAGAAAAAGAATTCACAAGATATATTCAGCAACGTAAGAATGTGTATTAGTTAATTTTCTATTTTAACCGATTATTTAAAGCCTTAATGTTTATTTATTACCCCATTTTACTTACAAAATATTATGAAATATTATTAAATCCATTTACATTAATTAAATACTATAATTATTGATTCTAATCTACATAAATGTGTAAAAATGAGTATTGATGTACGTTACGAACACACTAAACTCCTAAACCACATATTAAAGGAACTCTATAGAATTTAGGCGACATATTCGTTGTCCAAGAAAACGACCCAGTTATCAAACGTCATATCCATCGGAAACCGCCCTGAAATCCCAAATTTATCGCTAACTCCAATCACGAAATGCGTATTTTCATCAACACGAGGTGCATGGCAGAGAGGTAAACAGTAATTATGTGGTTTCGCCAACTATTTTTTCACGCGACCTCTCCATCGCAACTTCAGCATAATTTAAACGATACGTATTCCATTTCACGTGATTGATCGTTCGCAATAATTACTGAATAATTGCTAATTAGCCATTCGTCAGCTCGCGGTGTGACAGGATTTTTTTATTCGGACGCGATCGCTTGCTGGAAATGTAATCGCGGGAGGGCTGTCCCGGCGGCCGTGCGCCGCAAAAATCATAATTGAACAGCTCTTCAATTATTTCCGGCGCTGTCGGTCGAGGCAGCCGCTGGGGTCGAACCGCTGCCCGCCGTCGCTGATTGGTCGCGCGGGCGGATTTTTCCCTCCGCTGCAGTGCTGGAGGGTCTGCGGTTCGATACTGGGCGAAGCGAGATGGTTGGCTTGTTGAAATGATTTCGGAAAGGTTTGAATCATAAAGCAAATACCTGGTGCAAGTGGGCGAAAATTGCGGTCAGATTGTCCAAACAACTGAAATAATTATTTATATTTGTATTAATTTGGTATTGAAGATTGTGAAAACTATGTGTTAAAGGCGACATTTTTATCATTTCACATGAAAATAAAAAAAACTTAGCAACGTTTTCGATAAATAGTTTTTCCTTGTAATTAATATGACATTTATGCACATCTCTGAAGTTGCCTTGCGTTTAATACCTTGTTAATGAATGCAGCGACGTAATATTTATTCATGTTCGCACAATAGTAAAAATAAGTATGCGGGTAAACTAACATATCCATGAAACATTTGTTTTATGGAACGCGCCATTGTGTTAAACAAATTGTGACGTTTTCGTGCTAGTGCTGTGTAAATAAATAAAAACAACATTCAATCTATTCAGATACGTGTTCTTCATTCAGTTATGAAAAACATATAAATGAACAGAAACGAAAGAAACTGATTTCAAAATATAGCAATGATATTATTTCTAGGTCTCAGTAATACCAGAAAACTGCTTTCGATGTTTTTAAAAAAATTCATTTTATAAGAGCTTTTATCAATCAGCGATAAGATCAAATGATTCAGATATTAAGGAAGAACCTAGCTGAAACGCATAGCTAATGTCTTTAAAAATATATTTTTTTTACAAAAACTCTTCAAACAAAGAATGTATTAATTTTCTAGTTTAAAATGTCATTGCGTTCAGTTTTTCTCTGCGAATGACAGAGTAAAAACCAAACCATTCATCCAAACAAATGCAGGGCTTCAGGCGCCCCTTTATCTTTCCAGTTCACTCCTCGTGGAATTTCGTGGGTGGTGCGGAGTGCGTGGGCGGGGCGGAGGGGGCGAGGGCGAACGCTGTCCCATTATCGACCGGGCGCGCGAATTTTCGGCGTCCGACGCCTCGCTGCGACCGCGGCAGCCCCCGCCGCTGCGTTGCGGGCCTTTTTTTTTGGAGGCGCGCGTGTATCCTTTTTTTGCGCGCGGTGGCGCACAGCGCGTGCTATTTTTTTGCCACTCCCATTTTTTCACTCAACTGCGTCCGCGGGAGCCCACCCTCTCCGCCCTTACACGGCCCGTCCCCACCCCCGCTCCCCGCGGCCGTCACACCTCCCCGTCGCGCCCGCCTCCCCGCACCACGGGCTATAACCGCGCGTATTTAACTCCTCTGCCTGCCAATTGGGCCGTTACGGGGCCGTAATGAAGCTATATTCACGTCGCATCACGGCGGGGGAAGAGGGGCGGGGCGGGGAGATCGACAGCCACGGAGCAGGGTGGTGCGCGATGCGAGAGATCGGTTCTACTCGCATCTCCCCGCATCTCCCCGCATCTCCCCGCATCTCCCCGCATCTCCCCGCGTCTCCCCGCGTCTCCCCGCGTCTCCCCGCGTCTCCCCGCGTCTCCCCGCGTCTCCCCGCGTCTCCCCGCGTCTCCCCGCGTCTCCCCGCGTCTCCCCGCGTCTCCCCGCGTCTCCCCGCGTCTCCCCGCGTCTCCCCGCGTCTCCCCGCGTCTCTCTCCGCGTCTCTCCGCGTCTCCCCGCGTCTCCCCGCGTCTCTCGCGTCTCCCCAGTGTCTCCCCCATGCCCTAGCGTCTCCTGCGTCTCCCGCGTTCAGGTCTCCCCGCGTCTCCCCGCGTCTCCCCGCGTTCCCCGCGTCTCCCCGGCGTCTCCCCGCGTCTCCTGCTCGCGTTCCGCGTCTCATGTCTCCCGCGTCTCCTCGCGTCTCCCCTCGCGTCTCCCGCGTCTCCCTTGGCGCGTCTCCTCGCGTCTCCTCAGTGTCTCCTGCGCTCCTCAAGGTCTCCCCTGCGGCCTCCTGCGTCTCTCCTCGCGCCCCCGCGTCCTCCCCGCGTCCCCGCTCCCTGCCCTCGCGTCTCTCCGCGCCCCCCAGCAGGCCCCCCGCGTCTCCCGCGTCTCCCGCATCTCCCATCTCCTGCATCTCCCCGCATCTCCCCCCGCACCCCCGGGCACCCCGCATCTCCCGCATCTCCCCGCGTCTCCCCGCATCTCCCCGCATCTCCCCGCATCTCCCCGCATCTCCCCGCATCCCCCCGCATCCCCTCGCTCCGCCCCGCTCAAATGGATTCCGGCGCCTGCGTCTGCAATGGCGATCCTCGGGAAATATGCTCGTTTGAACGCGTCGCTGGGCTGGTAATGGTGGCGGGGGTAAATTTTAACTCAGCTCCCGACGCGACGTGGCGACGCTGCTTTCCCGCGGCCTTCCGGAAGGCAGAAGGGCACACGTGCCTCGCGCCCACCGGGCCACGCCCCCTTCTGCCCTCCCCCCCCCCCTTCGCGTGAGAGAGATCGCTTACACTTGGAGACGTCAGGGCTTGTATATTCTTCAGTGTTTCTGGCTACGAGGAAAGTTCATTTGCGTCACCTACAACTGACGTACAATGAGAGGGATGAGATAGAGGGTTTGTTGTGGCACATTGCTAATAAAAATATTACAAATATGTCGTCCATTGATGATGGTTCGGATAGTATTTGGGTTGGCTTATTATTTTCTTGGCTGTACTACTAAAATTATTTCCATGTTTTTTTTCAAGAAATAATTAAAATTTTTGAAAGGTACCAAATTTTTAAAAAAAATATAAATAAAGCGACGAAAAGTAGAAAAATTTTTAAAAAATTCAATTTTTTAAAATGTTTGGAACTAATTATTATTTGACACCGTATGGTAGTGACCACAAGATTAGTGACTGTCGGCAAAGGACGGAACTCTGCTGAACTCTCCGCTAGTGCGAAACTTGCAAACTTACAGATCGTTCCGAACCACTCGAACTTCGGCTTGATTTCGTCGCCTGCCGAGAGGGGAGCAGCCGTTTCGAAAACGGACCCGGAGCGCGACTGCGTCTGCCCGAAACGCCAAGGTGGCAACGACAGGGGGAGGGGGAGGGAGGCGGAAAGAGACGACGTGATGGCGGAGGACGAGAAGGCGGCGGGCGAGGGTGAAGATGGGATTTGGCTTAGCCGAATTAACGCAGAATTAAGAGCACAAGTTGCTTCGAGACGGAAGCAGCAAGACGCGGCTAACGAGATCCTGGGGGCGAACTAACTCGAGACCGGATGGGGTGGGGAGAGTTCTCCCCGCCTCCCACCCATCCTCCCACCTCCACCTCACCCCAACCTCACCTTCTCTCCTGTACCCTCACCCATCCCGAGTCCCTTTCTTGGTTCGTGCAGCAGCTCACAGAGCAACCGCGTGGCCTCCTCCTCCTCCTCCCCAGCTCCGCTCCCACCCTCCCCTCACCCCTCCTTCCCCACCCCGTCGACGGAGCGCTTAATTACGCCGCATGAACAAAGACGCAGCGGCGGGCGCATTTAAATTCCGCGCTCTCTCGCGACTTTCCGCGCCCTCCGGCCTTCCGCCCTCCCCTCCCTACCCTTCCTTCCCCCTCCCCCATCCTCCACCCGCAGCCGGCGCGGTCACCGCCCTGCGGCGCGGCAGGCGCCGGGCCACCAGGCGCGGAAGTTGATTTTGCGCTAGAATACGCACTGCTACTCCGCTTACGAGAATGCGGCTTCATGGCGTTCGCCAGCCGTTAAAACACCTCCGCGATTTTTATTCTTTTAGCAAACGCGCTTATAATTCTGGAACAATCTCATTCAGCTTATTAAGGGACTCTCTAAATCATACGACGTAACATTGATTTGACGAGAATCCCGAAATACGTTCATGATGCGTAATGATACCATAAACACGTTCCATTGTACATTATATTTTTTTGTTCTTTCTTATGTGTACCTAGGTGTTTTGCGTGAAAATATGATGAAAATAATTTCAAACATCGCAATTACTAGAAGTCCACGTAATATTAGCCCGCCTACCGTACGCGTCAAATGTCATTGCCTTAAGAATATTTGCGTCATTTTTGTGAAGACGGCTCCATTTGGTATTCGTCGAGTATCGACAGACTACTCGGGAATCCGTATGGGTGTGGACGGGTTGCTTGCTATTTACCGAAAGACGAACATTCAGTACTCGTTTTACCGATCGCACACAGCAAAGGAAGCAAACCTTCACCGAGCACATCCATAGCTGCTCCGAAGAGGAAAAGCAGTACCTGCAGATACTGAATGTCAGCAGCCACCTTTAAGATACCTACACCCAGGGCTTGATTTCTAGCGGAACGCGACAAAACGGCGTTGGGGTATTCAGGGATAATTATTAAATTATATTATAAACATATAACTATTTATATTAAATTAATAATTAATTTGGGGCGCATTCCGGGACCTAAAATTGTACAAATCAAGCACTGCCTACACCATTCGTAAAATAATCTGCGTAAAATTCCTTCTTATCGGGGAGCTTATATACTGCATTCCGGAAGCGCTGGACCATATCTGTATTTCCCGCATTTACCTCAGTATTTCCCGCATTTACCTCCGTATTATTTCCCGCATTTACCTCCGTATTTCCCGCATTTACTTCCGTATTTCCCGCATTTACCTCTGTATTTCCCGAGTATACCTCTGTATTTCCCGCATTTACCTCCGTATTTCCCGCATTTACCTCCGTATTTCCCGCATTTACCTCCGTATTTCCCGCATTTACTTCACTGTGGGTCAGGCGCCCGCATCCGAGAATGTCGCGCGTGTGCGCCAACGGAAAGAGCTTTCGTCCTCAGTGGTACTAGTTTGTGGTTCTCAATACGCGCGTTCGGGACGTTCCGCAGATTTCCTGGAGCACTTTTTTCGTTGGCGATATCGGTCCAGAAAAAACTTTCCTCTATATCGAACGGCGGAGACTAAAGCCTCAAAGAGACAAAACAAAACGCGCGCATATATAGACACCGCGAAGCAGCGAAAGACAAAAATATGCAAATGCAAAAGCAACAAACTCGGAAGCGGTCCTCGGGGGTAAGCGTGGGCGTAGAGGAAAACTGAAGGGGGATCCACGGGCCAGGATGTGGTGAGAGAAGAGCGGGGGGAAGAGGAGCGAAAACAAACAAACACACAAAATTCCGAAACCACGGCCGCTGGAACAACAGAAGCCGCAGGAGCGCTTGTTCCCGCACTCCGCGCCTCGCACGCGGCGCCCGCGGGCAAAGGGCGAAGTGGCGGGGGGTGTGAAGTGGCGGGGTAGGGCGGTGTGAAGTGGCGGGGCAGGGCGGAGCGAAGTGGCGGGGCAGGGCGGAGCGAAGTGGCGGGGCAGGGCGGAGCGAAGTGGCGGGGCAGGGCGGAGCGAAGTGGCGGGCAGGGCGGAGCGAAGTGGCGGCGGGCGGTGAAGTGGCGGGGCGAAGTGGCGGGGGCGGAGCGAAGTGGCGGGGCAGGGCGGAGCGAAGTGGCGGGGCAGGGCGGACCGAAGTGACGGACAGGGCTGGGAGAAGTAGCGGGGAGAGGCGGGGCGGGGCGGAGCGGGGCGGGGCGGGGCGCAGCGAGGTGGGACAGTGCGGGGCGAAGTGGCCGGGCGGGGTGGGCGAAGAGGTGTCGCGGGGCACTGGCGTGGCGTGGCGTGGCGAAGTGGCGTGGCGTGGCGAAGTGGCGTGGCGTGGCGAAGTGGCGTGGCGTGGCGAAGTGGCGTGGCGTGGCGTGGCGAAGTGGCGTGGCGTGGCGTGGCGAAGTGGCGTGGCGTCGCGTGGCGGGGAGATGTGGCGTGGTGGGGCGGGAAGGGCCGAGGCGAAGTGGCGTGGCGAGGTGGCGGGGCGGGGCGAAATTCCGGGGAGTGGAAAGTGGCGGGGAGTGTGCGGCGGCAGAAGAGCCCGCAGCAAAGGTGGGGAGGGAGGCGGCTGTAACCGCCTTAGCACGCGTTTAATCCGCTCTTTAAAACCGGGCAGCGGCGTGCGACGCACTCGGGCGCGCGCACGCGTGACGCGGGCCGCAGGCGCTATCCGATTACGCCGGCGCCGCCCTGTCCTTGAAGCTGCGAGCGCGTGATATCGTCCCCGTCGCCCGCACAAGCGTTCTTTGGCACCCGCGGAATTCGCTTTGGGCACGCCATTGCGTGCGTGAAGCACTGGGGACTGAGGTGTTTGTGAACTGTTTTGTGGGTGTTCACAATGCTTGTGCGTATATACAAATGCCACCAAAGTCAAAGGAATGTATTATATTTGGGTAGGTTTACTGAGAGGTGGGTATTCTTGTTAAAAAAAAAAAAGGTTTTCGAGTTTTATTTCGATTGCAATGTTTGTTCTCGGACTCGTATCACAACTTCGTATTTTACTACTCAAAGTCTATTTCCATTAAAGATCATTAACGGGATTGATAATGGGGTTGATAATTTTCAATATTAGGATCATCTTGAAGCAATTCTGTCTTCGTTTTCTTTTCAGAACAATATCTTGAAATTTCGCCAATAGTATTCTTTTTCGTATGTCTTTGTGGATTGCACTATTTCTTTTATATTTAAATTGTGTTGGACTGGTTCCTAAAATGCTACATTTTTCACGGTTTGAATAACCTATCTATTTTATATTTGATCTACAACTGATGATATATACTCGACTAGACACCTGAATATCAGTGCCTGTCCGAACTCTTCTAAATAGGATGCGGATTTTTTGAAATATAATTTTCTCCTTCTCACTCGAGAACAATGCCGTTTAGTGTAGAAAATAATTTTATGTAATGACAAAAAGAAATTACCTATTCTTACGTAATTTTTGGACATTTTTTGTCGATTTCGACTAATAAGTCTTTTTTTACCTTTTCCCGTCATTTTAGTGCATTTTTCGCTGATTTCATCGCTTTTAATATCGTATTAATTGTTCAAATACTATATACGCGCTGCAACAAATATTCTCCTCTGGATTCCTGAGTAGCCTATTCAATTTTTTTTCGCTCTGAAATTGTAATGACAGTCATTACGAGTATGCAATCTAAGGTTCCTAGCACACCTATTAGCGCAATTGCCGGTTCGGCCGATTTCGGGATAATTAAAGACAGAGATTGTCTACTAAAGAACAGTCCAAATCAAAAGTTCGGAAGGTGAGTTCACTTGAATGGAAGGAAGAAGCCTCAATTACATCAGTAACGTATCCAACAGCTCGAGTTCTTCATCCGAACTGGATTTGATTACATTTTTTACGTCATTTTTCTTCAGGTTTATTCCATTTTTTGAAACATATTAAAGAGTATTTTATTGATCATTTTTGGGGATGTTTTAGGTCATCAAAATCCGACCCCTACTTACAAGGAGTCCGTGTACAGAACAAACGAAGTTTAATTGTAATTCGAAACGTACATTGACTTAGTGTGGGTAGATGTGAGGATAGATTTACGGGCGGGGCGTGCATTCCAGAGCACGAGCAGCGGCAGAGCGCTGTGCCGTCGCCGCAAGGCGGAACGCAAGCGCCGATCGCTAGTTGCAGCCCGGAGGGTGACGCGGCGGCGGTGGCAGCGGCAGCGGCTCGCGCAGATATATTCTCAGGCTTAGCGGCACACTGGGCGGGGGCAGCGAGGGCAGCGAGGGCGGCGAGGGCGGCGAGGGCGGCGAGGGCGGCGAGGGCGGCGAGGGCGGCGAGGCCGGCGAGGGCGGCGAGGCCGGCGAGGGCGGCGAGGGCGGCGAGGGCGGCGAGGGCGGCGAGGGCGGCGAGGGCGGCGAGGGCGGCGAGGGCGGCGAGGGCGGCGTTTGAGTGGGGTTTTGTTGACGATAGAAGCGCGCCTCCGCTGCCCCGCCCACCCCGCGTCGGCTGCAGCGGCGGTCGGGAGGGAATAAAGGAGGGCTTTAAGTGCGGGGTAATCCTCCTAAGAGCTAACCTTTAACTATCTCATAAACTAAGGGCGTCGGCGCCGGCAGAGTCGACGGCGAAGAGGCAGTGGGGGCGGGGGGCGGGGCGCCGTGATTATCTCGCGCCCAATGGCAAAAGTTGCGCGCGGATGCCGCGCGCATAAAGTCGGGGGCGGCGGCGGCGGCGGTGGGGGGCCGCGCGCCGCCGGATCGAGACAAGGGAAATTAAAAGGGGCGGACGCGGCGCGTCCAGGGGCGGCGGGGGCGGGCGATAGCCCAGAGATGGGCCTTAAACCCGCCCGCGTCCGGCATAAATAATAAGGGCGCGCCCGTCGCGGCGGCTGGGAGATGGGACGCGCGTTTTTACGGCGGAGTTGCGATGTTACGCCGCGCGTTTTTCGAGGAAGTTGAGCTCCGCGGGCGACGCCGCTGAGCAAGGGTGCCGCCGTTGCCTGCTGGACTGTCGTGAACGCGGCAAGAGGAGAGCGAGTGTGGTAAAGTGGGTTTTCAGCACCATTGCTGCGACGTGAAGCGTTCAACACACTCCAGAGGCTGATGTCCAACCGTGAATGAGGGAGCTCTTCTGGAAATAAGGATATAATATTCCGTGGTTCCACAAATTGGATTCCTTTTTCGAATCTTCGAGCTGTCCGATGCTATTGAAGGAGCAAAATGCACAATTTCGACAATCCAGATGAAATAAAATGTACTCTGTTGAAAGATTATTATTTAATAACATGTCATTTCGCTACATTAGAATCAATCTGATGTAATTAAATTTTTGCGATTTTTGTGTACAACCATTACCAGAATTAAAACTTATTTCTGCATCTTAGGAGCAAACCAATATCGCTAGGTATGTTAATATGGAAATCGCGGTTCCACATATTTACAAAATTATATATATTATTAGAACGGATGGAATGTAAGAGACGTCATATTTGTCTGTCTCCAAACATTTATTGTGTAGTTAAGTCAGTATGACCCTAAGGAAGCGATTTACGTTATCATTTGCATGTTTTACTGTTTCTTGCCAAAAGTCATTCCGTTATTATTAATGCTATCGTAGTAATCACCATTTTTTTTTCATTTTCCTTAATTGAAACTTTTTTCACTTCCTTAATTGAAACTCCACTTTTTTACGATAATTTATATAGACAATTTTGAAGACAATGAAAACTTTGAAGGTACTTATACACACTTATGCATTAGGTACTTTGAAGGTACTTGTACATTAATGTCCTGAACATGTAGTATAATTCACCAACATAAGCTTGAAATATGATCCATATATACAGCTCAATTAACTATTTTGCCTACAATAGCAATCATTATTGCCATTGCTTCGTTCATTTCGCAAAATAATATATTAAATGCGATAAACACTATGAAATCCATTCATCTCCATTTGCGTAATTTTCTCGAAACGCCAGTAAGGTGGAGGATAAAAGATAATACTAATTGCCATTCACTTTGAACACAAGACTGCACTGCACGGCGCCTTGCTGGCCCGCGCAGTGCGCGCGCGCTTGAGGGTGTTTGTGTGTGCGCGCGTGAGTGTGTATTTATGTGTGTGCGCGCGTGAGCGTATTTATGTGTGCGCGCGTGAGCGTATTTATGTGTGCGCGCGTGAGCGTATTTATGTGTGCGCGCGTGAGCGTATTTATGTGTGCGCGCGCGAGTGTGTGTGTTAGGTGTGTGCGCGCGTGTGTGTGCCCGCGCGAGTGTGTGTGTTAGGTGTGTGCGCGCGCGTGCGCACGTGAGTGTGTGTTTATGTGCGCGCGTGTTAGTGTGTGCGCGCGAGCGTGCGCATGCGGTGTGCGCGGTGTGCGTTGGCTGACGCGAGCGCTCGTGTTCTGGTTGTTCCTCAGAGGAAGGCCGCCCGATGCTATTTGGATGCTCTGCTGCAGGGCACAGCGGCATCAACCAGCTGGGCGGCGTCTACGTGAACGGCCGGCCCCTGCCCGACTCCACGCGTCAGAAGATCGTGGAGTTGGCGCACTCGGGGGCGCGCCCTTGCGACATCTCGCGCATCCTGCAGGTGTCCAATGGCTGCGTCTCCAAGATCCTCGGCAGGTGAGCACGCCGCCTTATGCGTCCGCACTGCAGCGCCTCTCACCGGCAGGTCCTAGGTTCGAGTCCTGACGGCGGCAGGATTTTCGACACTAGCTTCTCAGCTAGGTCGAATTCAGTCGCTGTCTGGAGGAGAATTCTAGCTGCCGGCTGCTCTGATCAGTAGTTTTCCGTGGTTTTGCCGATCAACACCGGGCGAATGCCGGAGCAGTACCCTACCAAACGGGCCACGGACCGCGCGCGATCTGTCCTTCCTCTTCCTTGTCCTATCCTCTCCCCTCACACACACACTTACACTAACATGCACTACACTACCACACATTCCGGCAGACCGGTCGGGAGCTTAGAGCTTGTCCCGGCTGGGGTGGTGCCCCGCTGGTGGGAGAGTCCTGGTTAGGGGGAAACCCCACTAGCCGACGGTAGATCGGCGCCGGATCTCGCCATCCAGCGGGGGAACATCACCGCCATATCCCGAGAAAAAAACATGCACTACACTAACGTGACTAATAACCAAAGTAGTTGACGCGCCCGGAAACACGAAAAAATCAATCAAAAACTTATGCGTCGGTCCTTTCGCATCGGCTTGAAACTTACCGATAAATTCGCGAGTCGCGTAGCGACGAGCGAACCTGGCTGAGAAATTTCAAGCTACGGGTGGAATTCGGTTAGACTCTTTCACGAATAAAAGTCATTAATCGATTTAAGTATATCGTTATATTCATTAATTAATTAAAGATTAGTTATTCATTGGTTATTCATTCATTAGTTCAAGTCATAAATCGATAAATTTAAAAATCGCGATAAATATTTCTTGGTGGGTTGTTTTGGACGCTACATTGATTACTGTAGTTTCTATCATGAAAGGAATATTTGTTTTCCAAAGCAGTCGAACGTTATCTGCTGTAAGACGATAGCGAAAAGAACACAAGTGAACTTTTTGATTTTAGGCGCTCGTGATTGGTTTATAACCATCTTGTTATAAACTGTTATTGGACGGATGAAAATTAACAATTGATGAGTGGAATAGTTCTATAAAAACTATTCCACTCGTGAATTTTCAGCCAATAGTGAGCAAGAATTGGAACGACGCCTACAAAATAGAGATGACGTACCCGTGCATAATTATCAGTTCTTGATTGCTATCTGGAAGGACGTGCTGATTTTTGCTCGTCTTTTTGTTTAGAGGCGAAGCTTACATAAAAGAGCTGCTTTTTAATAGTCCATGGCGTTTTGAGCGTCAATTGTTTCAAAATCAAAATGTTAAGTCAAGGTTTTGTCCGCGTTGTAATGATGAATTATGGCAAATTATTTACGAATGTAAACCAAGTAACACAATTAATAGTACAAAATATGTTTGGAAGAAAATGAAAACTTTTGTAAAGAAATAAAATACAAATTAATAGCATTTACGATTAATCCAGAGATAGTGTATACTTTTAAAAGATTGGAACATGAAAATGAGAGAAGTGGATGGATAAGAATACAGATAATATACAGTAAAATCTACGAATTCATAATGTACGTTACAAATAGCATACAAAATAAGTTTTTTCAAATTTCAACTTTGAAACACTATATTTAATAATTTCGTGGTCTTTGTTCGGTTATGTATATTTTCTTGTTCGTTTAATTTATTTACATGTCTGGGCAATACAATCTGAATAAACGATAGTTATATACGCAGTATGTTTTATTAAAACTATATTAAGTACGTATTAATGAAATTTCATTCGTGAACTGGTCTTGAAAAAATTAAACTCTTGAAAATTTCTCAGATAAACCCCCTCGTCGGTTTGCAATTCGGAGATTCATCGATAATTTTCAAAACCCTCTTGGAATTATCTATAACGATTCAATAAACTTGTTCAATGCAGGATCTCAAGGGACCAGGATTTTTTTCGCGATGGAAAAGATTCCTCATTATGCAGGTAAAGCAAAAATGTTCCTAGGACCGCAGTTTCTGTTCGAATTTGATCCATTTCAGCATTATACTGGATCCGTTTTGAGCAAGTTTTGCTGAATTTCATTAAGAATTTTTAATATTAATAACAACGATATGCAGGTAAAATATAAATAAAATGAATATGAAGTAGTGTGTGAGGTAGAATATGAAGCAAATGAACCCTTAACTTCAACTCGCATGCACACGTTTCGAATTCAATTTAATTAGTTTTTCGTGCTGAAAATGCGCTTAACAGAGAAATTAGCCGCATTTATACAATATTTAGTAGGATATTATATTCAGGAAATAGTAAGTAGATCGATATTATGCACTTCTTGTAGAGCGAAACACGCGTCAGCTCTTTTTAAAAGTAATGTGTTAAAATGCGTGTATTCGGCCCAATGTAAAGATCGATGTTGTAATATCTTCAATTCCTTTTTTTTTAAAGATAGTAGAACGGTCTATTAATATACTCGTAATCTTTGTAAGAAATGCGTTTTTCAAGATCAGTAAATTTCCCAATACCAAATTTTTCCTCTACGTGACATAGGCTTAACTGAAAATTGCTGATTGACTACCTCATCGTGCGCTTTGTTTGGTGTAGGCAGCAACTAAAAGATCAATTTGTGTTTCAATTTGTAAATTTGCGATGAATTGAGGAGCATTTGTATTCCAACAGGCCACACCGTCTACATAGTACTATTTAACCCTGAACAACACAACCTACAAACAGGCCAAATGAATAGTGATCAAACGAGTTAGTGCTGCAATTTGTCATAGCATGTTCGCATGGCGTGAAACGAGTTTTTCGGGGCGACTTTTTGATTTTTTTATCAACAGGCTTCAAACTTTTAGCTCCAATATTCGGATTGTTGAAAAGTCGAGCATGTGAAGCTTCGTTTTTTAAGTACAACATAGGTATGGGACTACTTTCTGAGTACTGTTGACCCCGTAAATATATTTAACTTCTAACTGAACCACACAAGGAAATGTGTTTTTTCCTTGTGAAAGTAGGATAACGACAACGCGTATGTAAAAAAAAAACTGAAAGGCAACTCAACCCAACGTTTCGTTCAATGCTCTTCTAATGAGGCATTGATCAAAGGAACCGCTGCTGAAGTTCGCCTGGGAGAAATCAGCGCGTGCTCGGGGAACGGGGTGCACATATGGGAGCGGAACACGTGCGGTGGGGCACCGTGGTGGGCTGCACGTTGCGTAACGAACGCGCGCTCGGCCGCATGGGGGTCCGTCGTTGTCGCGTTGCCCGCGCGAAGCTCGACGCTGGCGGCGGCGGTGGACGGCACTGAGTCATGGCGATGGCGGCGGTGGTGGCGGCGGTGGTGGCGGCGGCGGCGGCGGCGGCGGCGGCGGCGGCGGCGGCGGCGGCGGCGGCGGCGGCGGCGGCGGCGGCGGCGGCGGCGGCGGCGGCAGCACGTCGCTCACGGAGCCGCCACACCGTGTCGGCCTCGGCCGCCGCCGCCGCCGCCGCGGTGCCTTTCGCCTCGCGCCCGCACATGTTTCTTAATCCGCTCTTCCCACGTAGCCGACGCCGCGGCGCACTGTAGCCGACTCGACTCGCTTTCCTGCTGCTTCACGCGGTTACTCAGCGCATCGGACGCGGTGCCGCTGGGCGACCGGCGATGCACCGGCCCTGCGCTGGGGATGCGACGTCGATGGCCATGTTTTCTAAACATCGATGTTTTTATAGAAACATCAGTGTATTTAACATTGATTTTTTGAAGCTGATGATTTTTAACATCGATATTTTAATAAAATGGTTGATGGATTTAACATCGATTTTTTTAAACCGATGTTTTCTTTAAATGGATGTTTTTATAAAATTGTCGATGGATTTAACATCGATTTTTTGAAGCCGATGTTTTTTAACATCGGTATTTTAATAAAATCGTGAATGGATTTAACATCGATTTTTTGAAGCGTATGTTTTTCCAAAATTGATGTTTTCAAAACATCCATGTAATTAACATCAATTTTTTGAAGCCGATGTTTGTTCAACGTCGAGGTTTTTATAAAATCGTCGATTGATTTTGAAGCTAATGTTTTTCAACATCGACTTTTTTTAAGCTATTGTTTTTCAACATCGACTTTTTTGAAGCTAATGTTTTTCAACATCTTTTTCAAAACATCGATATTTTATAGAAACATCCATATATTTAACATAGATTTTTAAGCCGATTTTTTTGAAGCTGATGTTTTTTTAACATCGATGTTTTTATAAAATCGTCGATGCATTTAACATCAATTTTCTTTAAGCGGGTGTTTTTTCAACATCGATGATTTCTGTTCGATGTTTTTAAATAGTCGATATTATTAAAATGAAAAAAGTACCGCATAACAAAATATTACAATAGTTTTCAAATATCTATCAATTGAATTTTCTTCAGACGAAAGTGACCATAGGTGAAGAATAAATGAAAACTAGTTTTCGTCATAAAAAAGCCTACATTGTTTTAGAATTATCGAATCAGATAATCGAAATTTTGTTAATTGTTTTGATGATTTTTTGACTTTGTTTCATCAGTTAAATCGCAATTAAAAATATTAATAAACGAGACCACTTTCAAATTCATAAATCCCCCACGAGAGAATTTCAATGGGTACTAATACAGTTTTAAAATAATACCGTTATCCAGTATATATCCAGTTTCGTTTAATAACATCGATGGATTTGGGTCGATGTTTTAATTTTGAGCATCGATGTTTTGAAACATCAGTATTTTGTTAGCGATGTCGCACATCTACCCTACGCCCCGCGCCGTCTACCGCCGTTGGCTTCCACCGTACGGACAGACTTCGAAGGAGTCTTGGAAACAAACATCACGACTTTCCTTGATTCATCGATCACACTAATTTCGGTGACGATTTATACATTTGCATATTTGAATATTACAATTGCAAACATTCACAGACACATTTATTTTAATTGGAAAATTCTTTATTTTTGTGATACAATGATCCGTTCATTAGACTACAAACAACGTGATTAAAGGATTAGCTCATTGCACTATAGATGTGTATTCATAGTTTCTTTTAGTAATACTGAGAGCAACATTTAAAGTTGTTTTCGAAAAAAAAAATTCCTTTTAATAAAAATGTTAATTAAATATGAAGTAATTGTTAATACTTTAGGTATATTAATTTAAAAATTAACGTACATTTTTCTAATCGTTTTTCGAAACATTTGAAATATTTTTCGATGTTTTTATATTCAAAAATATATTGAAGTTTGTTAATGTCCTTCGTTTTATAATGTTTATTTTGATAAGCTATACTAAGCCTTTGTGTACTAGTAGTAGAAGCTAGCAAACTCCAGGAACCTTAACCCGTAAAGAAAGGGGGTCCTGATTTCCAAAATAAATTCAGTAAGACTCAGAAATTTCTGCATAACTTTTAATGTAAAGTACATTAAAGTAATTATCATGTACGTACATTAAACTTAATGTACACGTAAAGGAACTTTAATGTACTGTACATTAAATTTAATGTAAGTGAACAATTAAATTTAATGTAGACAAATAAGTGAAGTTAACGGTCGTACATTAAATCTACATTGATTTTAATTTAAAAATTTAATTTAATGAACGGGTACATTAATTTATATTTAATGTACACGGTACATTAAAATTCATGTTCAGTCGTACATTAAATTTTATGTAATTTCTGACAGTGTAATGAGTTTGCTTATTGAATTAGCGGCGCATTTATCAGTTGTCTTTCGCCGATGAAAACTCCGCGGTCAGTCCGCTGGAGGCCTCCCACAGCGCTCGGGCAGTGAGAGCGCAATTTCGCCTCGTCGTCCTAGGAAGGTGCCGGGCCGGGCCGGGCTGTGGGCTATCGCGCCATCGACAAGGCCTCCCGCCGACTAATGACCCGCGGCGCGGTGCTGGGCTCCGTTGCAAAAGGCCCACAGGACCAAAAGGCGACCGCCCCGACGCGCTCTCGCAACTGGCGACCGATTGCACGTCGCCCACACACCCGCCCTCCCTCGCCACAGGCTGCGTTTTGCTGTCCAACTACCGCTCAATTTCGTCACAACTCGATTCCATTATGCGGATTTTTGCCGTCTCACTCACTTTTGTGCGGTGATGGTTTCGTGCAAGTGTTGTGCCAGATCTAGCATCTATCGAAACTTTCTATTACGAATGAAAATAAATGTCAATTCCGAATAAAATCTCAAATGATTGGTTAAAAGTTGCTGACGCGTGAAACGTAATAAAGTTTTACGATCTGTGCATTTATACAATTGAAGGTAGAAATTATATTTAGGTCAAACATTTTCTGTACTTTCCAGTGATACTTTGCAAAAATTTAATCTCAGAACCATCATTACCGTGCCCTTTGGCATGTATTGTGGGAATTTTTATGTGGTGTTGTTGATGTTATTATACGAAGAAATAAGAGGTCATCTCCGTCTACTTAGTAAATTTATTGAGATAGCCGTCTTTCGACGGCTTTGCCGTCATCATCAGTCTACAATGTAAAGAAAAAAAAATATAAATAAAATACCAAATTATAAAATTTTATAATTTGTAATTTGAAGTGCTATCTATCGTTTATATTAATCCCCCCGTTGCATTTCAATATTCGTAATTTTATTTGTTATTTGTCTGCAATAATTAAAATTTAAATGTATCTATTAATTACATTACCCCCCCTTTGCATCGTATATTTTGTAATATTAATATCCCCTTGTATTTCACATTGTGTGAGTTAATTTTATATCTTATTTTGTAGTTTACTGGTATTTTATTTACATTTTCTTTTCTTTACATTGTAGACTGATGATGACGGCCAAGCGTCTATCTCAATAAATTTACTAAGTGGACAGAGATGACCTTTTTATTCCTTTGTTCTCCCACTGAATCGCACATGTGCCCTCTTACGGGTGCTGCAGGTACTACGAGACGGGGTCCATTAAGCCGCGGGCCATCGGCGGCTCGAAGCCGCGCGTGGCCACTTCCAACGTGGTGAGCAAGATCGCCGACTACAAGCGCGAGTGCCCGTCCATCTTCGCCTGGGAGATCCGCGACCGCCTGCTCTCGGAGGCAGTCTGCACCAACGACAACATCCCCAGCGTGAGTACTCTCCCAGCCTCCTTTTTTTAATAATATTTTTTATTATCCTTGTTCGACATTATTATGTCTCTCAAGGGTTTTTGTTACGTTTCTAGGTGGTGAATTAAAACTCTGGTATTATTTTAACAAAAACGTTTATATTGTTTCTTCTCACAATCACTTAAAACACTTGATTATTCCTAATACGTCACAATTCTCTTTATTATTAATTTCTCTTACACTGTCGCACAGTCTTAAGCACGGACCACAGTACGAGGCACTGGCCACGGTTCACGTCACTAAGCACAATCACTGCACTGCTGTTCGCCGCGATGCACACACTTCACAGCTCAGCTTCCACTTCAGACTTAAGACTGACTCGCGGTCGCCGGCCGCCGCGTATTTATACTCGGCGGGTGCCGTCGAGAATATACTGGACTTCGCGATTAGCCCCAGAACACACTGGGACTAGCTAGTTCGAAGGCCGCCAGCCGATGACGCAATCCGCGCATACAGGTAGCTCGTGGTGGCCGCCGGCAGATGACGCAATATTCGTTCCAGTATATACAATTTTGTTTTAAGAACATTTCATCATACATGTACAATGCTTGAAGACAATAATGTTGACAATATAAGACAATAACAACTAAGGATACACAGGAAGGATCCTTCAGAAAAAATACATACAATATTTGGATTAATAACATAAATATTTAATTTAGAAATGTTGGAACCTGCTTTACAACTAATTGAGGATGTAGTAGGTCTTTAGAAAATCTTGATTTTATTCGTGGAAAAAGATTGACTAATTTACCTACAGTGTACAAAGGAGTGGCTGGGCAAGATGAAATAGAAGAGTAGAAATTAGAAAGTTTTAAAATTCAAGTTTTCAGATGTTCTATAGATAATTCTTTTAAAATTTGATCATTTCTGATATACCATGGGGCTTTTAAAACATTTCTTAAAAACTTATTTTGCAGTACTTCCAGTTTTTGAAGGTTGCTTTTAGCGGCACCTCCCCAAATTGGGCTGGCGTAGGTCACTGAAGGTCGTATAATGTATTTAAATATTATTAATGCTGAGTCTATTGATAATTCTGATTTTCTTGGCCTCCTCTTCTGTACGATTGAAGGGCTCAGTAGAAAAATGGGCTATCTCGCATTTGTTTTTGTGAAATTGAGTCATTAGCGTTAAATAAAATTTCAAATATTATTCATTTAGTGTAATGTTATTTATACCCAGTATGGACGTACATGAAAGTATACTCTTATTAAACGCTGAAAAGTACACTGACTTACATTATGAAAGTTCCAGTAATACCCTCAATATCTGAGAACTAGGTGGGATTATTCTGAGTCCTTAAATTCAAAAGGGGCGTTGCTGCAATGTTCAAATTGTTAAAAGGTTTGAAACAATTATAGTAATGACTTGTCTTGAAATAAACCGTTCAGTTCTATAGGATAAAAAAAGCAAAAGGACTGTGGATTAATGAATGAAGTTTGTTCAATGACGACAAGGAAGAAGAAACAGGTAAAATTTTTCACAGTCCTTCTAACATAGCCTTAAATAAGCTCTTGAACGATTTGTTTCTTTCTGGTGGTCAAATCCGTATTACGATAAAAGACCGATTTGATGTATTCGACGTAATTCCTTCGATCGCTGTGAGTTTCTCGAGTTAAATTAATTATTTTAATAAGAAAAATATCAATAAAAATATATTAAGAACATAAATAATCTACTTGCTTATTTGCCTTATTTTTCCCTCAATTCGTTCTTAACAGACGCGTGAAGATTATGTCTCGGATTAAATAAGACATTGACTGAACTGACTGGATTTTACACATAATTTTTCAGGCGTGAGTTAATATCATTTCTGGTACATATGCTCATCATTTTGTAGATCCGTGTGAGCTATCCTTTGCGGTTTTGGGTGGTCCACGCCAATGAGGGCCGGTGTCATTTCAACGCGTCCATCGGGACGGCCCCGCCCCTTCCGGCCCCTCTCTCTCTTCCCCAGCTTCCTTTGACCGCGCCGTGCCATTGGGCAGCTATGCAAGAAATTACGCACCAACTAAATTTTTGCGGCATGCGCATTTCCTTTGTGCTGTGTCACGCGGTGGTGGCGCGGCGTTGCGGTGGCGCGAAAAAACACAAAATGCGTCTCGCGCAATTCCAGTTCAAAGGAAACACAAGTGAATCAAGGAAAAACAATATCACAATGTTCGTTTCATACCGATGTGGGAAAGATTGCACGGAAATCCTATCGGGTTGATGATATAAATCGAATATTCTTTCACTGTTTTCTGGGAGCGCTGGTGTTATGAGTTGCGGTTTTAAAGCATATAGTCAAACGTCCGGTCGGACAGGAGGATTCTCTACCTTTTCGAAAAAATATATTGTTTTGAAAACGGTTTGAGTGAGTCCATTTTCGAGAAAAAATCTATTTAGACCCTTCTATCAGGTATAGGCTTTGTTCCATTCGATTTTTTTTGTTCGTAAAAAGACATCCGCTTTACGAATGGGACGAATAATTGTCTGTTTTTAACATTTAATTTCGGGAGTATCCGTGCTCTTTCATGCAATCCCTGAAACCTGTGTTTTCATCCGAGAATTATCCTGCTGCAACGAAGGCTCCAAAACCGTCTGCGCTTTATTTTCCTGGCACGCCATTCTGTTGCATACTGTTCGATCCCTTTCCTTTCCTTTCCCCCATATCCCATATTTTTCTCTCCTTTGCTTTACCTTCTCCTTTGTACTTATCTTCATTCTCTCTCTTTCCGTGATTCGTCTTCTTATTTCTCTTCTCGTGTTCTATTTTTTATTTATTTTCTTCTTGATTAATACATAGATCAGTAAAATGTTGAACTATACAATTGTTTCTGTTTGCTTACTACTAACTTACATGTTATGCTAAAATCTAATACGTGAGTGAAGAAGCCAAATAGGCATCACTATTAATTGTCAATTTAGGCGACTTTCTTCAGAAATATGTGGAAGAGGAATTTGTTTTGAAATCTGGTTGGTTATACAGAATTTCGGTCCAGTGTATTTGAAAGTGAAAATTTGTGGTATGGAGAAATATAAGTTGGATTTGTGGTAAGGAGAAATAGAAGGTATAGTTGCATTATATTTCGTATTTTGCGTAGATCAGGTCCCGAGGAAAATTGCGCTGTGTCGGTTGCAAATTTGGTTATTTTTATTGAATTTAGTACAGATATGTCAACCTCATAGATATTGAGGAGTACAGGGATAAAGGTGATCCTTGGGGATGCTACCATTATTTTGATTGCATTGATTTGCCTGGAGTTTGAGTGGGGTTATTGACATGAACTGAAAAGGTTGGGTTGGACAGAAAGCTGTGGATGTTTGAGGTAGATGTTTTTCTTTAAATTTTGAATAGTAGCGCCTGATGTCATGTTCTGTCGAAAGACTGTGTTATGTGGATAACAATACCTATTGTATAATTTTTTTCTGGAATGTAGGGAATACATGTTCTGAGATTCTTAATAGCTGGTACTGAGTAGATATATTTTCGGTAAAGCCGAGTTGTACGCGGGAGATGACTTTCGTGGCTCATAAGAATTGGGTAACACTTCAGAATTATTTTTTCAAAAATTTTGACTATTTTTTTATGTGCTGAGGTTCTCGCATTCCAGTAAACGATCGATTTTACATCTTGGTAAACGCTCTCTCAAAAATCTTTTTAATCCAGCAAATTCAATTATTTTATCATTTCATTTACATGGTTTCATATTTTCTTCTCTTTTTCATTCATGATCATCATTCTTTCACTTCCTGAACTACTTTTACACATCCATGAAGACATTCTTTTATGTGCGCATAACATTCTATTCCCTTGCTATTCACATTTTCTCAATGTAATTCTCAAAAACTTCCATTTGTTTTTCTTGTCCGAAAAAATCGACAAAATAATTTGAAATTAATTAAAAATATGTTCAATGTCCTTGTGTTCGTGAACGAAATATTTTCCAATTTTTTTGTTACATTTATAGGACGAAAACTTTTGATTAAAACTGTTTGTTAAAACAATCATTAGGTGCTTCTCATTCCTTTCACAAAAACGTGTTCATAAAAACCATTTATCTGCTTCTATCTTGCCCATGACTTCTCCACAATCGCAACTGCCGCAGAGAATGGTACCCCGGAGTCCGCAACACTCACAGCAGCTCGCTAATCTTACAGCGCTAACCAAACTTCACAATGCACACCAACTAATGAAGCGGCAAACGAATTAATTCCGACGCTGGATACATTTTTGAAATCATTTACGCCTGCGATGTGTTTTCAAACAAAACGAATTCGATTTAGCGCTCAAATTAGAGTGGAACATGATTAGCCGAACGCGCAAATGGAATCGGCTAATATCCCGGGGAGAGAGAGACACCTGACCGGCGGCGAGCGCAGCAACCCTTTGGCCCGGCGGGTTTCGCTCGCTCGCTCGCTTGCAGGCGGAAGAGTTGGGTTGATTGATTGATTGATTGATTTTTTCGTGTTTCCGGGCGCGTCAACTGCTTTGGTCATTAGTCCCGTTAGTGTAGTGCATGTTTTTTTCGCGGGAGATGGCGGTGATCTTCCCCCGCTGGATGGCGAGATCCGGCGCCGACCTACCGTCGGCTAGTGGGGTTTCCTCCTAACCAGGACTCTCCCACCAGCAGGGCACCGCTCCAGACGGGACCAGCTCTAAGCTCCCGACCGGTTTCCCGGAATGTGGTAGTGTAGTGCATGTTAGTGTATCTGTGTGTAAGGGGAGAGGATAGGACAAGGAAGAGGAAGGACAGATCGCGCGCGGTCCGTGGCCCGTTTGTTAGGGTACTGCTCCGGCATTTGCCTGGTGTTGATCGGAGAAACCACGGAAAACTACCGATTAGAGCAGCCGGTCACTGGAATTCTCCTCCAGACAGCGACTGAATTCGACCTAGCTGAAAAGCAAGTGTCGAAAATCCTGTCGTCGTCGGGACTCGATTCTAGGACCTCCCGGTCAGAGGCGCTGCAGTGACATCAGTTGATGCACTGAGCTACCGCTCCCGGTGGAAGCGTTGGGACACTCGCTGTCAGGGACACTCGCGAAATAAATGCAACGAAATGTCCGTCGTCCTTGCGCACAAATAGTCAGTAAAATACATTCCCACCCGTACAAGGTAAAACACGTACGCGCTTACTCGTACATATTTGTACGCCTATGCTCACTCGTATGGCCGCATGCGTTAATAAACTCATACACCTATTTACGTATAAGTATTCTCAGCTTCGTTACACGACTTTAATTCGTTCTCTTGTAGTCTTTGGTGCACATACAAATACAAAATGCGGAAGTGATGTAACAAATTTATTCTTTGATTAAAAAAATATGAAATGGTTTAATTGATGCAAAGTTGGAGTGGGAGATTTGACTTAGTTGGAACGTAAATATGCCAACAAGCTAAATGCACGTTTTACACCCACGATCAAGAGTTAGCGAGATTGGTTTAACGGTACGAGAATAAACAACGATGCACCAGTGCTGATGAGATTAAGTTACTCTGGAATCATCTACAGTATGCGAGAAATTCATGCAAAGAATTGTGTAACTTGTTGCCGATCTGAACTCGTAAACACAAGATCATAAGTTACATATTTCCCAAATAAATCTAACAATTTTTCTTCTTAGATTGCCAAAACCTTCCCCCTCTGTAATTTTTTATATTTTGTAAATTAAATATCTGAGGTTGAGATTCTCATAACACAAACATGTTCCCTAGTTCTTAAAAGTCGCGTAAAATGACGTTATTCTTCTAAATTTCCGTGGTCTCAAGATCGCCTGCTCTGGCTTGCGATCCTGGTCGTAGTGGCCGGAGCCAAGATATCTCGTAAGTGGGACGCAATATGGTCACCAGAATGACCGCAATTATCTAACTTCTGCAAAGAAAGCGGTCCAGTCCTCGGCCATATTGGCCAGCTACAAAGACCGCCATCAAAGTTTACGTGTCGACAATAAAAGAAACAAAGCAGGAAAGTCGGCGAGGTTCTTTCCGCCGCCTTATCGACTATTCGCGGTCGCCGAGGACTTCGCCCCAAGGGGGTCCCATCCTTCCTCAACATCCCCTCCTCTCTCTCTGCCTCCCGTCCATCCATTCGTGACCTCTGGGTCCTGAATTGTTGTATAGAGGAGTTACTCTAAGAAGATACCAGTCTGACATGTCGGGAAACAAATGAACGACACGTAGGACGATGGCATTGCAAGAGATAGTGCCATTTACAAGTGAGCAAGACGTAAGGCGATGTCATTGGAAGAGATAGTGATGAAGCCACTTACAAGTGAGCTTACGTAAAAGAATCCATTGCCGAATTTAGTGCATGGACGAATTTAGTGCATAGCTGTCAAAGCAGTCTCTTCTTATAGTAATCATTTTATACCTCGCCAATGTAATGAACAGGAAAGAACAGCTTGCTCTTCTAGGATAAGGGTTACATTTTTTTGATAAGAATATTTGTTTTAAGAAACATTCTGAGTATTCACAAACGAGTTGAGGAATACTAAAGCCAGTGGTGAGTGTTCAGTTCAACCTCATTTGCAATGCATGACCTAAAATATTCTTATTTATTATCTTTCCTGTTGTGTGTCATTAAAAATGAACAATTATGACATTAAATGTATAACGTGTGTGCGAAACTTTTCAAAATGAGGTTTAGTTAATGAGTAAGCAGTACCAATAAAAATTTAAGAAAATATTTTTAATTTGCCTCGGTTAATTATTAGTACCACAACGGGGATGTGGGATATGATATGATGTGGTGTGGAGGTAGGAATATTCTCCAATAAATACATCACTAATTTCACTGACGGAACGTATTTATCAAAATCAGCACGTATTTCAATTTTGTTCGCCAGAGATGATTTTATTCAGAAAGGAGATTTTTTCCGAGATTGTTGCTCATGAAATTGGACTTGTGAGCCTTGCTGACTAGGACAGCTTGTGCCTTCGACTGGAATTCACGTTCCGTCATTCACTTGAGCTGATGCAAGTTCGAGTATTGAAATGTTAATTTAACTTTTTAATTTTATCATAAATACTAACTAATTAATTTTATAAAAAATCTGAGGACACTATTTAGATGAAAGTTGTTTTAAAATATACCTCCCTAATACAAATTACAAATCTCAAATTATACGCCTCGTCTCAATTTTTAACTAATTTAGGTTTTGGCGTATCATTGCCGCGTTGAATTATTCACATAATTTAATTTCATTCCATTAAGTATTTATTCAACTTACATGAAATAAACGGAGTACGTACTATACTAAGACGAGTGTAAGCTGCACTAAAACGGACGTTAGGAGCTACAAATAGACGTGACGAGAAAACAAAAATAAAACGCCCCACGTCGAGCGCCGGTTGAACGGTGCCGGAGTTGATTCATTACTACGAATCAAAGCGCGGGCGCCCACGCAGCTCGACACTACCTTCCGGTAGTAAACACGCACTCGCGTCTCGAAAACCTTGATCGAGTTAGGAACTCCGCGGCATCGCGCCGCTCCACCCCGCAGCCGCCGCCGGTGAGTACGCGAGCGGGCACGGGGAGGAGGCGTGTTTACATTAATTAACTCCGTCCTCCCACCCAGAGCTCTCTCCTCGCCCGTACCCGCCCGGATCTGCCCTGTGCCGTCTCGCTGGTGCCGGTTGGCTAGACGGGGGGGGGGGGGAAGCGACCGCGGGAATGGCAAACGTAACGAAACAGAAGTTGGGAAGGGAAAGAGAGAGTGCGAAAAAATGCGGAGGAGCGCTCGGTGAGAAGGCGAGTGGGGGGGGGGGGGATGGCGAGGAGGCGCCGAGTGGTACCGCTGTGCGGTTTGGTCGCGAGACGCACGCTTCGCGCCTGGCCGAGAGGATGACGGCGTCGCTGCAACCTCCCCGCTGGGCGGGTCTCTCCCTTCCCCGCCCCCGCCGCCGCCGACGTCGTCGCGGCGTGTTGAGTTCCGCCGGTGTCGCCATTTTCCACCGCAGCGCTTCGTTCATCCCCCCTCCAGCCCTCGCTTTCCACCCTCGCTCGTCGGCCTCGCTCGCGCCGCCCCCGCCCCCGCCCCCGCCGCCGCCGCCGCCCCTGCGCGTCGTTTCCGCGCGTCCCCACCACCTCCGCTTTTAATCTAAAACCTCTCTCCCCTTCACCTAGCTTATAGCCGCTATCTTGCGCCAGAAATATCGAATGTTGGTTTGGGGGATGGCGGCGGCGGCGGCGTCGCGGGGAAAACTGCTGCTCGGCGCACGCTCAGTGGCTCCGGGCGACCGCCCTCGAGCGCCTTACGCGGGGGCGGGGGGGGGGGCAGACGCGGGGTAGGACGCGAGGGCTGGCGCGGGGGTGGTCGCGGTGGATGGGGCGGGTGGGCGTGGGGGCGGGCGTGGGGCGGCCGCGGAGGGAGACGCGGGGCGGAGGCGGGGACGGAGGCGGGCGCGGGGGCGTGCGCGGGCGTGGAGGGAGGCACCGGTGCGGGGTAGGGCGCGGAAGCTGGCGGTGGCGGGGTGGGGCGTGCGCGGGGGTTGCCGCAGAGCGGAGCGGAGACAGGGCGGTGGCGGGCGCGGGGCGACCGCGGAGGGTGGCGCGAAGGCAGACGCGGGGACAGGCGCGGGGCGGGTGCGGGGGCGGGCGCGGGGGCGGACGCGCGGTGGGCGCGGGGGGCGGAGCGGAGACAGGGCGGGGGCGGGAGCGGGGCGACCGCGGAGGGTGGCGCGAAGGCAGACGCGGGGACAGGCGCGGGGGGGGGGGCGGGCGCGGGGGCGGACGCTAGCACTGGCGCGGGGGCGGAGCGGTATCAGGCGGCGGGCGGGAGAGACGGGGGCCTGAGGAGGACGGCAGAAGCGCGCGCCGCCGCCGTGCGAGAGAGACACCCGATGCGGGCCGAGCCGCGGGTGGCGCTGCTGCAGGGAGACCGCTGCTGCCCTGCCCTCACCGCCGCCGCCGCCGCCGGAATCTCGTTGCGCCGTAAACAGCGGCGGCGCGAGGGCGCGTTAAAGACGAGCTCTTTACGACAGCGACGCTCTCCCTCCACCGACACAGACACCGACACCGCCGCCGCGTTGTGGGAGGCCGAAGCGCCTGCACCTCTCGCCAGCCCTGCAGTGGGGTGGAGAGCAAATGCTTGCTTAGACATCGAACTGGAATTCAGAATTTAGAATTAGGACAACGCGAATGAAAGTCAGACTCCCATAAATGGTACTTTAGTCATGTTAACAAAAGAGCAAAATCAGGAGATGAAACATTCAACCCAGACACAAGACATTCCTCTTGTCGCAACAATTGCTTAATCGAGGGGGTCACGGAAGTAGAAGTAAGATCAGATCATAAAAAATGATAGAAACAAAGCGCAGACGTAAAACTGTCGTCATGCAAGCAACCAGGTAAAAGAAAAGAAAAGAAACGAAAATTTGTTCACGCCAAAATCGAATTGATGTGAAATCCAAAATATCACTAGAGTAATAGCAGAATAAAGATAGATACACGCTGAATACGAGGAGGACATCAATATTACAACAGATGGGAGACATTTGGAAACGCCGTGCATTATAGGTGGGAGAGATAAAAAAACACCGTTAAGGTTGAAACAGGACGAACGTATGAGAATCGGACAGACAAAGCAAGACGCAACACACGTAGAGATAAGGGCGTTTGTTGTACGCGGCGCGGGGGCTGTGTGTGTGTGTGTGTGTGTGTGTGTGTGTGTGTGTGTGTGTGTGTGTGGGCGTGAGGGAGGGGGCGGGGCGCCCCCGCTCGCACCTGCGCCGGCGATCGATGGCGTCGCGGCGCCTGGCGTCGCCTTCTTCTTCCGCGCGGCGGCGCACGACCGCCCCAGTCCCCGGCGGCCGCTTGCTCTCCGCCCGCGCCTACGCCCACTCCACGGCCATGCCCACGCCGATGCCCAAGCCCACGGCCATGCCCATGCGCATTCCCACGCCCGCGCCCATGCCCAAACCCAAGCCCACAGTCATGCTCATGCCCACGCCTACGCCCACTCCTCGCCCACGCTCATGCCCACGCTCATGCCCATGCCCACGCCCATGCCCACGCCCGCGCCCATGCCCACGCCCGCGCCCATGCCCATGCCCACGGTCATGCCCATGCCCACGCCCGCGCCCATGCCCATGCCCGCGCCCATGCCCGCGCCCATGCCCGCGCCCATGCCCGCGCCCATGCCCGCGCCATGCCCGCGCCCATGCCCGCGCCCATGTTCGCGCTCCATGCCCGCGCCCATGCCCGCGCCTTCCATGCCTCGCGCCCATGCCCGCGCCCATGCCTCGCGCCCATGCCCGCGCCCATGCCCGCGCCCATGCCCGCGCCCATGCCCGCGCCCATGCCCGCGCCCATGCCCGCGCCCATGCCCGCGCCCAAGCACATGCCCACGCCCACGCCCACGGCCATGCCTATGCCCATGCCCATGCCCACGCCCATGCCCACGCCCGCGCCCATGCCCATGCCCACGGTCATGCCCATGCCCGCGCCCACGCCCACGCCCGCGCCCATGCCCATGCCCGCGCCCATGCCCGCGCCCATGCCCGCGCCCATGCCCGCGCCCATGCCCGCGCCCATGCCCGCGCCCAAGCACATGCCCACGCCCACGCCTATGCCCATGCCCATGCCCACGCCAATGCCCACGCCCAGCCCACGCCCACGCCTACGACTACGCCCACGTCCAAGCCTACACCTACACGTACGACTACGCCCACGTCTAAGCCCGCGCCCACGCCTACACCCACATCTTCGCCCGCGCCTACGCCCACACCTACGCCCGCGCCCCCGGCCGCCCTTCGACAGAACCCGCACGTGACGGAAGAGAGTAAATGGTAGGAACACGGATTCTAACGTTCCATACGCAACTTATTAAATTGATCCCATTTTAAAAACGAGTACAATTTCGAGTGAAATGTTTTTCGATAGGAGTCGGTATTGAAATATTTATTTTCAAAACACAACATAACTTCTCATTAAATATAGTATGTCGTCGTTTGACGCGATGCACGTTTCTTAAGAGGTTTGAACTCAAAGAGTACTTTCTAACAAAAAAAAATCAATGCTCATAATGAAATATTTTTTATAATACTCCCATGAACAAAGGATACATTGTGATTAATGGCTGACCTGTTAAATATTGTATATCTCAGATAGAATATGGACTAAATTTTTAGCAAATGACGAAAATCAAAAGGGAGAATATGCTTTAACAACACACGCAAAATAAAGCATTTTAGTGAACAATTTTTGCATAGGCAGTGGCTCTTTGTAAGACACGTCTCGCGATTCGAGCAATTACAATAACATTTAAGCTTTGCGGAATTCATGATGTGGACGATGTTTACATAACTTGTTAGACTCTCACGTCAGAATATTTATTGAACTAGAAACATCGAAATCCACTGTTCGGTCCAAAATAATTCACTTACGTTGGTTATTTCTCTCCCACGTCAGCAAAACTTGAGAAAACAATGGCTGAACGACGGTGAAGGGGGAGCGAAGAGGCGGGCCGTCGCCAGCGCCCGGGCGCAGGTGCGGGCGCGGGCGGAACTACGGCCGGCGCCATTACTTCCGCGCGGCCGCACTGGCGCCGGACGCCCATAAAGCGGGAGGGGAGAGGGGAGCGGCGGGCGGAGTGGGGGGAAGGGCAGATACCAGCGCTGATCATTGCGAGGGCGGTGGCCCATTCCGCCCTCAAGGTTATTTCCTGCAGCTCTGGTGCGTCGGCGCGGCGCGGTGCGGTGGAGGCTGGGACCGCCTCCCGGCGACGCGGCTCGCCGTGTCGTGCAGCTCCCCCAGCAGCCGTGTCCGCGCCGCCCTACTTCTTCCTCTGGCTTCACATTGCCGCCTTCATCTTCCTTTTTCCGTACTGCTCAGTTTTGTCCCTCCTGTCCCTGTCTCTCTGGATGAATATTTCTGAGTTTTCTTTTTATTCGACGTTTCTTTTGTTTTAATTTCTGTCGTCCATAGTTGTAACCTTTTCACCTTCGCGTTTTCTTTCTTGTTCGCCGCAGGGTTTGCTCCTTTACAGTTATTGCATGGGCAGTTTTTATTTCGAGATTCTGTGTCTGCATTTCCCTGCGCTGTCGACATTGTGTACCAGGTCATCACATCTCTGGCTGCATGTGACGTCGTTTCCTCCGCTGTCAGAGCCATGGCCGGTGGTGTTTTTCTGCAGACTGTCCCCCACCAACTTCGTCCCCTCCGTCTTCAGTGCATCTGCTGCGTATATCATCGCTATCTTCTCCGCTCTTTCCGGCCCCGTTGCGCCCGGCGGCTCGTCTCCCCCGAAGCCGCCCCCGCCCCACCCCGCAGCCGTTTCCACTGCCCCGCTGCCGCCCCCGCCGCCCACCGCCCCTGCCGCCCACCGCTTCCCCCGCCCACCGCTGCCGCCCCCGCCGCCCACCGCCGCCCCTGCCGCCCCGCCGCCTCTGCCCCCATCCCGCCGCCCCTGCCACCCCGCCGCCCCTGCCACCCCCGCCGCCCCTGCCACCCCCGCCGCTCCCGCCGCCCCCGCCACAACCCGTCCCCCGCTGCCCCCGTCGCCCCGCCCCCTTCATCCCCGCCGCACCGCCGACCCCGCCTCTCTCGCTGACCCCACCATCTCTCGCCGCCCCTCGCCCCACCTCGCCGCACCCGTCGCCACCGTCGGCCCCGTCGCCTCCGTTGCTCACGCCACCACCATCACCATCACCATCACCATCACCGCCGACACTACCAACATCGCCGCTGACACCACCACCCCCACCACCACCACCACCACCACCAGCACTTCCATGCTGCCCCGCGCATCGCAGGGGCGGCGCAGGGCGCAGGGCGCAGGCGGAGGGCGCGTCCGCGAGGGGAGCGCGGGCCCCGTGCCGATGGACGAACCGGGGGGATTCCCTCGCGCGGATGCGCCGGCGGCGGCGGCGGCTGGGGCGAGGATGCTCCGCCCCTCAGCGAGGAGAGGGGGCAGCGCAGTCGATGGGGGCGGGGCGGGCTCTCTTCACGTCGCGTCGGCCACCTTTGGAAAAAAACACCGCAAAGGTCGATCAGTCGGAGGCTGGATAGTTGTTGGGGAAGGACTCGGCGGATAGATGGAAATAAGTTTGGCGAGGCAAGGGCAATGATGAGACTTTTACGGAAGCAGCACTATCCTGAAATCTTCGTTGACTAAAGGTGCCTTTTCCTAGGTTCTAAGTGTGAGTTACAGTTGGAAGATCCTTTCGTAAATTACGTAACACCACATCGAAGGAATGAACATTTAGCCAATCTCGTGTGGCTTTTGACTGCCTGGACGAGGACGAAGCATTTGACGTGTTGTTGCGCACACAGACAAGAACAGAAAAAACGAAGGAGGGATTGTTTTGCCAGCATCAGTACGGTGCTACTTCTACACTGTCAGAAATTTCTGCATTACTTTCAATGTAAAAGTACATGAAAGTATTTATCATGTATGTAAATTAAATTTAATGTAGAGAAGTAAGTTAAGTCGTACATTAAATTTACATTAATTTTCATTTAAGCATTAAAGTTAATGTACATGTGCATTAATCTCCATTTAATGTACAATGTACATTAAAATTAATGTATAGTCGTACATTAAATTTAATGTAATTTCTGACTGTAGTAAAGAAGAGTGATGTATCACGAATGGAAGATATTTCCTTTCTTTTTTCTGCCATGTATTAGGCTGCTCTGTTGCCTCCCTCACGCCAGTCGCGGCACTTCTGAGAAGATTCCCGTGTGCCGACGCGTACTAGGGGCGGGGCGCGGAAGCGGGGAAGCGAGTGGGCGGGGTCGCCGGGTGCAGTTGGCCTCTGGGCGCCGACGCCATTTGCGCGAGGGGTCGGGGGCGGGGGAGGAGGGTAGAGCGAGATGATCCTCGCAGTTGAGTCACGTCCTGTGGAGAAGGGCGCTTTCTCGCAGATGGGGGTGTGCCTTTTATGGGATAACAACGAGCTCACTGGAAGATGGTAGTGTTTGTAGCGGACTTGTATCGATACGCTCTTGAGTATGTGCGTGCTTGTACTGAGGATACGAGGATCAACTAATCGCTTATTAATAGTAGTTCATTTCCTAGTAAATAATTGATGTTTATTATTCAAAGTGCTTCAGTGATAGAGTAATACTATGAGGCATTTAATGCTTTTACTTTTTCTGTATATTTTTAATGTGGGATTCAGTAAATATAATTATCTCGCGAAATGTTCGTGATAGCTCTATTGTAGAACCATATGAGGATAAAAGATTACAATTTGGGGAAAAGACGTTCATTGCTATCTTTTATACAGTTATGTTCTTTTAAGTTGGTAAATACGTTTGAATAAGTTTGTTACAACTGCGCTAAATTTTAAAGGGAGGATCTCAAAGACAGATTTTTCTTCATCTAAACGTGGAATAATTTCGATTCGAGTAGAAGTAAACGTTGGATAATGAAAGTGTTGGGTTTCTTCAGGGCTTCTGGACTCACGTGCTCTATTCGTAATGCAGTTCAAACTGTAATAGAGACGACAGCGACGCCCGTTTGCGCCGCGGCGCCCCGCCGTGCGCAGCGTGTGCTTATCGTTTGCCGGCGGGTGCGCACTCGTTCTGCAACCACAACCCTCCTCACGCGTTGCCTCTGGCACCCACCGCCACCGGGGGCTGCTCCTCCGCCCCGCCCCCTTCCCCGCCACCCGCGGCGCCGTTGGACAGCCCCGGCCGACAGCTGGGCGGCGGCCCGCGGCCCCCCTGCGGTCGCCCCACCCCCGCCCGCCCCGCGCTGATGAGGCGGCGGCGGGGGCGGCGCGGGGGGCGGGGCGGCTGGGCGGGACGCGCGCCGCCCGCACGCATGGCCGGAGCGAAATTTTCAATGGGATCAGTTAAGCGTGTTGCACAATTCATGTCCGGTCATATGTGAAATAACGTGGGGAGGTGGCGGCGGAGGCGAGGGATGGGGCAGGGCGCGTAGGGCGCGCGCCCCTTCCGCTGCCTCCGGCCGCGTCCGGCCCTTCACCCCCCACCCGCCGTCCCTGGGCGCACCCTTGGCTGCGCCCCGCGCGCCAAGGCCCCCTGCGATCGCGCAGACGGCGGCGCAGGCGGAGGCTCGCAGAGTGGACCGCAGGGAGATGCGGCCTACTTCATTGTACGTTCAATCAACACAACAAGGGGAGTGGTCGAAATAAAACCGAGCTGGGATAGAAAATTTATTGTCGAATTAATTGAATCTGGAGGGCGCTGCGCGGGTGCGGAGTGGCTGGTGCGGTGAGGTGTCCCCACGGGATAGCGTCTGGAGACGGCGGCCGCGGCTCGGCTCTCGGATTTCCACAACCCTCTGCTTGATCACGGAACGGAGACGTGTCTCCTTTTGGCTACACTCTCAGAAATTTCTGCCTTACTTTTAATGTACAGTACATGAAAGTAATCTTCATGTACGTAAATGAAATTTAATGTACACGTACAGTAACTTTAATGTACATGTAAAATTAAATTTAATGTGGACAAGTCAATTTAACATTAAATCTACATTGATTTTAATTAAAGCATTAAATCTAATGTAAAGGTACATTAAACTCCCTTTAATGTACGAGGTACATTCAAATTCATGTAAGGTTGTACATAAAATCTTCATTAAATTTAATGTGACTTCTGACAGAGTACCTCCTGGCTTTTCTGTGATATTAGGAGACTCAACGGGGTAAAATGCAAATGATAATTCGAAACGTTGAGTGAAATGCTCTATAAGCATTTATATTTTTCTGGTCGTTAATATTTTTGGCGAAAATAATCGTGTGTGTATACTTCTCAAAAGGCAAAAGTGAACCGATGAACGAAATCTTGATCCCACATATTTTGACGAGGAAACCTATAGTGGCGAACAATGTTGTTTTAAGCATACTTTCAATGCGAAAGTGAGATCACCAAAATTATTATCCTGTGGTTTACATCTGTCACACGACTATTGATAGTAAGTATTTGTTTAAAGCCGAGAACTCGTGTGACACAGATAGAAAGGTTAGCAAAATCACTTAGCTACAAGATGGCAGTAGCATTGCAATGTCTTCGTCAGTTCGGCAGCCGAAAAACCCTCTAAGCAAAGAACAAAACGTGCAATGGACACGCGCTAGATCGACTTAACCACCTACGACGATCTGTGGATCTGCAGTCTAATTTTTCCACTCGACTTTTAAGAACCACAAAGATTTCAATAACTGAATATCTAATTTACCACAAATAATATGTTATATTTATTGTAAGGAAAAACACCGTTTTCACGAAACCTTTCAAGTTTTATAAATAGAGACAAACGTGTCTGATGAAGAGAAAAAAGCAACCCTGTTAGGCGGCTGTTCATATGTGTCCCAAAAGAGACAAAACACGGCACGTTGAACTAAATTTAGACCCTTTTTGATTATACATCAGGTCTACGTCTTGATGTTCAAATGAAAATCTCTTTTGCTTTTACCGTTTTTCATCCCATCTATTAAATAATTATGCATTATCTGTTTACTTGTTCACTCCCAATCCTTTCGCACTTCTGGTACGGAACGTTCGAAATTGAGTTAGGAAACAGACAACTTTACACGCAATTTTTGTGAAAATAAGTCGTTAAATATAGTTCAGAAGTTTTATTTTTCGGAGCGCGCAGTCCTAAAATTATATTTACATTGAAATCATTTCCCAATTGGTTGCAGTGAATGATTTCTAGCACACTGAATTTCAGAATGGTACTCTTCATTGATCTCATTTTTATTATAACTGAGAAAACTAGGAGAACTCCCATCAGCAACTTCATCAGTACCTACTTATACAGTGTTATTTAATCTGTCAGATTTAATATTGTAAAATAATTTGACTGAAATTATAATAGTTTCCTAATACAGAGATGGAAATCATGTACTCGACAGTTCAATGTCTTTACTAAATTCAAGATACTGATAACACAGTAATTCCTGTACATAATTTTACACATGTTTTTCTTCGCACTGCATCTCGAAATCTACTCATAAAATAGACGTAGTCCAAAAGCAACACGTGATGGCACCCGAGCATATCATGCGGCAAAAACACACCACGCACACCATGACGTTAACGCCTGACCGGTCACCTTGGATAGAGAAAAAGATACATCCCTCCGAGGGCGGAAGCGGATTAAGGGTGCAGAATCATGTGCCCTTGGACCGCTCGTCTGAAAGGGCAGGGGGCGGGGGTGGGGGGGCAGACAGGTGGCGGCGAGAGAGCGTCTGCGGCCGATAACGCTTTGTTGTGCTCGCCCCGTGCGGGACGCTCCGCACGAAGCGGTCGCGGCAGCTGCAGTGACTACGCCAACAGCCAGCACCCTCGAAAACTGCGAGGCCACCGTTCAGAGATGCGACATCGACAACAACACATCCAATTTTCGAAACATTTTTTTAAAAATTTGAAATTTTAAAAATCGATGTTTCGAAAATTTTTTTTAAAAAATCGAAATTTTAAAAATCCATGTTTCGAAAAATTTTTTTAAAAAATCGAAATTTTAAAAATCCATGTTTCGAAACATTTTTTAAAATTCGAAATTTTAAAATCTATGTTTCAAACCTTATTTTTACACCAGCATAATAAGCGATAATTTCTGTTGCAAGAGATCGTTTATAATTCAGCTACTTTTCCCGTTTCTGCCAATAGCAGCAAGAGAATCATGGAGTGGTAAAGGTAAACGGAACAGCCAACCACCGTTTTCTCGCGCAGATGTCAAATACGTACACATGTCTGATAGCTTAACGCTTACAGAAACCGGCGTTGGTAGATTGTAATTATTCCTAGGATATATTTGAAATCAGAAACAAATACTTATTTTTGAACGGTTTTGAACTAATGTAAATATACTTACAGTGATGCTTGTACTACAACCTCATCATTAAAAATTCAATAAAAAACAGCTGACAATTTATGACCATCTGAGAACTTAACATTCTCTGAAAGTCCTCGACGTCGCTACTAGGTCTTCGTGCATTCCGGACTCGCAGCTTGTGCAGCCGCCAAACGCAGCTCTCCCCCACCCGCCCCGACGCACAGAAAACATGTGCTCCATGGGGCCAAAGTGCCTCTATGATGTCGTGAAGGACTCTTTTGACAGCGGCTCAATGCTGTTTGGACGGCGGCGGCCGCGACCGCCCACGCAGGGTCGCGGGCGGGACACAGTTCGGCCGCGGGCGGCTACCTGTGGCCTAATCCACTTAAAGCTGACCGGGACTACGCCATCGGTAGTCAACGCGGGCTTTTCAGCGCTAGCTCCCCGCTCTATCTGTCGCCCGCATCGGCCTCGCGTCACCGCCGCCGTCGCACAGGTCTCCTTTCTTCGGCGTAAGAGCGCCTCGCGAAATTTCGGCCGAAAAGGAGAGGACCCGCGTGCACAAAGATTTCGGCGACAAGGGACAAGCTCCGGCGCAAACAAACAGGGCACTTGGAGCTACACTGCTGCGGCGGGGAATTGTTGCGTGCAAGGTATCGCGGTCCCATCTCGAAAGACATCTGCCCTCGCTAAGCAAGGAAGGCCTAACAACGAGAAGGGTGTTCTTTGTACCAGAAGGTGCGGGAATACTGGGCTAGTTATATTGGAGTTATTTCGACAATTCCTCTGTTGTGATCTGCTTCGCTTTGAATAGCTTTGGAAACGTTCTCGAGACATTTTCCGTGCTGTTGATAAGTGGACAGTTCAATTTGGAGGACATTGTAAAAATATTAGCCCGAGTGAATATGTTGTAACGAAAATTCATTCCCAACAGTGTTTCATGCGGTGAATTCCAAAGGTGTTCCCTGATATTATCGGTCGTATTCCCGATTTTATCGGACGGATCCCTGATATTATCGGTCGTTGTGAAAAAAGAGATGATAAATTTTAACAGCAAAAGAAAGTTTTTTAATATGTTGAATAGACACTTATGTATCTACATATGTATTTGATATTTTGGGTCGATTGTCCTACTTTTCCAGCTAGCTAACAGTTTCCCCCATGCCTAGCACTAGTTAAATTCTCACGCTTGGGGGTAAGAGAGAGAGATGTGTGGCGAACATGATGTATTTCTTTGCACTATTTACGCTATTGAAAGGAACACACGGCTGCACTTTCTTTGCCACGTCCATGATAGCAGTGTGCGCGGTACTCCGCTAACAGATTCGCGCAGAGTGCGGAGTTTCGTTGCGGTGCTTGGGGTGCCGGATCGATGGCGACCGGAAGAACCAACCAGTTCCTTTTCCATCGGTAGCGGCGACCGCCACAACTCTATAGAAAGATGGAACGCCCGGATCCAACGGACTCCAACACAGAGAACGTTCGAATGTCTGCAATTATTGTTATTAATCTATGAAATCATTTTTGGGGCAAGTATTCAGCAATGGGTAATTTGTGGAATGGAATAGTATATTTTTATTTATCATAGACATTCTCTGGGAAATGTGTTGTATTTCCTTTCTCTTTAAAGTATATTATATTAATTAAAGTCAGTGATCGTTCATCGAAAGAAACATTTTTATTTCATGTTTGTATCATCAGTACATAATACATAATAATCATACTGCATAGTATCCATTGCCCTCGTTATGTCTGAATTCTATTGTCCGTTATGTAACGAAAGTTATTACCTATAAATATTCTTTGTTCGAATGCGATACATCTAACAAAATGTGATGATTCGTAATTCCGGTACCCAACACTCTCGTCTCTCGGTCTTCAGTGTGTCTCATAATAAATATTTAAACGTGTATATTGTGTAGAGGGTTGAAGATAACGTTTTGCCAAAGAACATGTGGTAGGAAAACGCGTATAGCGAAGTTACTCGTATGACATATGCCCGAGATAGATCGGCTTACGTTAGTTTTTGGCAATTGCCAAAGGCATTTCGCTTCGAAATGTCTTTGCCCCAGAACATGCCCCTGTGAAACACCAGTGGACGCCTACCAATCAGTGACAAATGACACACAAGCGAAACTACGTTACATTGGCATTGGCAACAAGTGATCATCTTCGTCCACCTTCCCCATTCCCTAGAAGTTTGTAACATTTATTCTGAGGCATCTGTTTAGGGTTACGAGCAACCTTGATTTGAACCAGAAAACGCAACGATGCGCATTCGCTAACCTATTGTTTTGAGGTGTGTGCGCCATCTGTTTGGCTGGCGCTGGCGTCGCGGATGGGCAGGTGCAGTGGCCGCGTGGGCGGCGGGGGCGGGCGCGCTGTCTTTGTGCGGTCCCCGCCCCCGCCCCCGCGCCCGTGTATTACGCAGCAGCATTCCCTCGCTGTGTGGCCGCGCGCCGCGTGACGGGTGACGCGGTCCCCCGGGGCGCGGGACGCGCGGCCGCGCCGCCCGGTCCTCGCCCCCGCCCACGCCCACGCCCACGCCGTGGCCACCTCCGGCCCCTCTCGCCTCCTCCAGGGCCCTCGCCGTCGCCTTCGCCGTAGCCCTCGTTCTCGCCGTCGCTCTCGTCGGCGCTCTCGTCGGCGCTCTCGTCGGCGCTCTCGTCGGCGCTCTCGTCGGCGCTCTCGTCGGCGCTCTCGTCGGCGCTCTCGTCGGCGCTCTCGTCGGCGCTCTCGTCGGCGCTCTCGTCGGCGCTCTCGCCGTCGCTCTCGCCGTCGCTCTCGCCGCCGCTCTCGTCCTCGCCCCTACCCCAGTTGTCCTAGCTCTGGCCCTCGCCCTTGCTCTCACCTTCGCCCTCGCCATCGCCCCCGCCCCCGCTCCCGTTCTCGCTCTCTTCGCCCTCGCCTTTCCATTGACTCGGCCCTCGCCCTCGCCCTCGCCCTCCCATCGTCTCGGCCCTCACACCCGCTCCCGCCCTTGCCCTCATTCTCACTCACTCCTTAGCCCTCTCCCTCGCCTTCGCCTTCTCCATCGCCTTCGTCTTCACTTTCTCTTTCGCTATCGCCTTCACCCTCTGTTCGCTTTCGTTCTCACCCAAGTGTCCCGTTTCGCTTTCCAGAGAAGGCTCCGAATGTGCCGTCTTCTTTTCTCGTTCTTGACGACTTCGTACTCTATCGGTGCTCCTACTATCTCCTCTCATCGAGATATGTACTGCGCTTCGTAATTCCGGCTAATTCCTCGACCTTGCCTCCTTCACTCCAGGGTACTATTCGACTACTTCTAAACTTCAGTCACGAGTTGGATCAGTTACCGCTTCACGTGCTCCTCCACGCCCCACCTCGCTCCACTCAATCACTCCCTGCTTCGCTCCGTCCCGTCACATCCAGATCCAATCTACCCCGACTTGTCCGTTTCGCCGCGCCCTGACTAGCCTGATCCTGACCCTTCCTTTCGTATCATTTCAACTACCATCGTTGTTTACAAAGCACTGCTACCACCGACGTTGGTATTCGTAACAGTATTTGGAATTGGCTTTATTGCGGGTTGCATTGTCTCCACAAATGTCCACCAAGATGGACATTTTGGGATGACGCCTGATAACATTTTGGGAACGCGAACAGAGTTACTTTTTGACCGCTAAAAAGTATTAGTTAAAAATTTGGGGTCAATTGCTCAAATGACTTTAAAGCTTTTGTTGAGCATAATTATATAGGAAGGAGTTAAGCGAAGCCCGCATACAGTTCACATTTTTTTCTTAGAATACGAATAGTAGATAATGAATTTCAACATGGAAATAAAGTATTCATACTTGCAGCAGGGCGCATTATCATAATGTGATATAATCTGATGAGGGTATTGATGATGTAATCGTATAAAACACTCAGCTGCTTCGAAGCATTCCTTGGCCCGGATGGCTAAGAACAATTAGGAAATGGGTTCAGTCATTTCAAATTTTCATTAATACCTTAAACACAACACCCTCTTTATTTTAATCCTTAGACATACTGGAATATCAGTTCTTCCTCATTAGTTTATTCTGTATGATACTAAAATGAAATGTATCAACTTTCACAATCAAACTAAATCGGCTTAACGGTCACGATTTCCCTGCAACGTAATTAATTGGTTCGTCGTAGATTTCAGAAACACGTTTTTGGCGCGAGTCGTGACGAATCGGGCGGTGTGAAGCTCATGAAGACGGATGGGAAGGCGACTCTGCCGCGCGTATTTACTCATCAGCACGCAGCGCCCTCCTGTCGGGCGACGTACGTCATCGCGTGGCGCGTCGCCATTCGTGACGCAGCGGGGTCTCGCGGCGGCGTCACTTCCGGCCCGCCCACGCGCCGGATCGCCTCGACTCGTCTCGTACAGTGGGTCGAAACTGCACCGAAAGGGTTTAGTGGCGAATGCTCCGAGCTGTCCGGCTGATACCGCGTTCAAGGCTGTGATGCAGACGTTTTTAGCATCGTGATGTCCTGAGGAAGGCCACGACAAGATGGTCGAAACGTCGGCAGCACAGCCTTCAACGCCCCGGATTATTTTGCATCGCCTCGGAACAGTGGGTCGAAATGGCATCCGGAGAGTTCAATGCGGCGAATGCTTCGGGCTGCCCGGCTGACGCCGCGTCGAGGGCTGTGATGTCGACGTTTTGATCATCGTGATGCCCTGAGGAAGGCCACGACAAGATGGTCGAAACGTCGGCATCACAGCCTTTAACGCGCCGGATCGTGTCACCTCGCCTCGTAGAGTGGGTCGAAACGGCACCCGGAGAGCTTAGTGTGACGAATGCTCCGGGCTGTCCGGCTGACGCCGTGTAGAAGGCTGTGATGCAGACGTTTATATCATCGTGATGTCCTCAGGAAGGCCACGACAAGATGGTCGAAACGTCGACATCACACCCTTCAACGCGCCAAGTCGTCTCGCCTCGCCTCGTACAGTGGGTCGAAACGGCACCGGGAGAGCTTATTGTGGCGAATGGCTGACGCTAACCGTGTACGCTAACCGTGTACGCTAACCGTGTACGCTAACCGTGTACGCTAACCGTGTACGCTAACCGTGTACGCTAACCGTGTACGCTAACCGTGTACGCTAACCGTGTACGCTAACCGTGTACGCTAACCGTGTACGCTAACCGTGTACGCTAACCGTGTACGCTAACCGTGTACGCTAACCCTGAACGCTACCATTTCTAATGTAACGATTTAGACTGCAAAGATATCCTTTGGAAAGTAACTCGTATTCGCTTTTCCCCCCTTTGTCTTTTAGCCCATTTTGGACCAGCGTGAGAGTCCGCGGCTGGGGGAACGGGAAGGGGGGGGCGAGTCCACGGCGTGACGTGTCCATTCCGGCCGCGCACCGGAGATAGCGACTTTTAATTCGGCTAACAGCCGCCCCGGGCGCCGTAAGTCACGCGCTGTCATCTGCCCCCGTCGGATTTGTTTATCGCGAGGAGCAGCGGCTGCTGTTTCCTCCGGCCACCTTCCCGGCGCCATCAATATTCCTCGCGAGGAACGCCATCGCTCGGGGACGCGGCAGAAGGTCGGCAGTGACGGTGGGGTTATATAGTGTGATGGAGGTGCTTGTGTTATACGGGATGTCCAGAAATAACTTCAAAAATAAGCTCTTACGAGAATTTTAAGCATATTTTGTCTAATAAACTCCTTCGCAATAAGCATTCAAAAGTTGGTTTGGAAAAATACTTTCTACGCAAAAATTTGCATTTCAGAAACATATAAATTGTTTATTATTTACAAAAGAAATTAATATATTTGATTACAAAGAAACATTAACACAGAAATAAAAAAGCAGTCGAATTTTGCGTAATGGGTAATCTTTTCATTTCTTTGTTATTTTTTTTCTTTCTAAACAACTACATTCATTTCTTTTGTAAATAATAAACAATTTACATGTTTCTGGAGTGTTTATAAGTTTCTGAAATGAACATTTTTGATAAGGAAGTATATTTTCAAACCAACTTTTGAGTGTTTATTGCGGCTCATCCACTCAAAAATCGAAGTTGTTTATTAGACGAAGAATGCTTAAAATTGTCTTAAGAGCTTATTTTCGAAGATTCGTTGTTTCCTCCCCAGGTACCCTGTAGAGTCGTGGATGAGCGGGAGGTTGTGGTGGGATGAAGGGAGACGTGTTGTGACCGGTGGTGAGCGAGGACTGCTCGCGGAGCGCTGTTGAGGGAAGGACGGGGGTGCCCACGGAGTTGGTTTGTTAGTGATTCCGGGTGCGTCAACAGCTTAGGTAATTAGTCTCGTTAGTGTAGTGCATGTTTTTCCTTGGAATATGGTGTTGATCTTCCCTCACTGGTTGGCGAGATCCGGCGCCGACTTACCGTCGGCTAGCAGAGTTTCCCCTAACCAGCTACTCCCACCAGTGGGGCACCGCCCCAGCCGGGACAAGCTCTAAGTTCCCGACCGGTCTCCCGGAATATGTGGTTGTGTAGTGCATGTGAGTGTGAGTGTGTGTGTGTAAGAGGAGAGGATGGACAAGGAATAGGACCGAAGATCGCGCGTGGTCCGTGGCCCGTTTGTTAGGGTACTGCTCCGGCATTTGCCTGGTGTTGATCGGAGAAACCATGGAAAAGTATCAATCAGAGCAGCTGGCCACTTGAATTCTCCTCCAGACAGCGACTGAATTCGACCTAGCTGAAAAGCTAGTGTCGAAACCCCTGCCGCCGTCGGGACTCGAACCTAAGACCTCCGGGTCAGAGGCGCTGCAGTGACGTCAGTTGATTAACTGAGCTACCGCTGCCGGTCGCACACGGGGCGGAGCGCAGGGCAACGGCGAGGGTGGGAGAGGCTGGGAGCGGAGGTGCGGGTGATTCGCAAAGCGGAACAGAGCGAGTCGGGGGCGGGGAGTCGTATTTATGAGTGAAGGGGAGGGTGCGGGAATTGCCCTGAAAGGTGTTCGCGCTGCCTGCGGCCGTGTGCATCCGTCACCGCCGCCAGGTAGCGTTCAGCGCCTGTCGCTGCCACCCACCCCACCCCCCACGCGAGGCAGAAGAAAAATGTTCCTCGTCGCGAATGGCAGCCACGGTGATAGTGACAAATAAAAAACAACGTCCTTTGCAGGAAACAACGTCCAGCTAACAGTCCTTCGCAGGAAACGTTTGACTTGTCATCTTAAAAAGTATTACGAAATTCTTTTAAATTTTATTCCATACTTCATTGACTGCTCGTATATTTTGTATCGGTTTTTCAATATGACAGTGTCACATTTGTTTTACTTGCAAGTCCGGGTTGAAGTATGTATACATTTCGGAATGGACACGTAAAATGAGAATCTTTGCAACTGAAACGAGGTGTCAATTGGCACATCCTTGTGACACATCCCTGTGGAATAGCGTACAAAAGGCTTGTCCTGCTTTATGTACTAATAGAAAAAATGGGCATTGTATTTTATTTCCTGATTCGACAATCGTACATTATTGAATGTTGTTACTAGTACGCTTTTAGGCTGCCCATTGTTTGCCATGCCTGTTGTTTTATAAATACTGTCGTCGTTAGGAGAATGAGTTAATCCCAAGGGAGAATTATCTAAGAGATGACATCTAGGAATACAGTTTACGCAAAACACCAGGGCGGATTCACTTTAGACCGGATTGAGTGATTGACTGATTGATTCGTGTTTCCGGGCGCGTCCGCGGCTAAGGTCATTAGTCACATAAGTGTCGATGACATTTTTATCGCCGAAAGTGGCATGATGTTCCCTCGCTGGACGGCGAGATCCGGCGCCTGCCTACGTCGGCTTGCAGGGAATTCCCCAACCAGGTATCTCCCACAAACAGGTCCCCGCCCCAACCAGGACAAGCTCTCCCGGCAGGTGTGGTAGTGTTGTGCATAAACGAGTACGTGTGTGAGAGGAAGGGATGAGTGTACGACAAGGATGACGAGGGAAAGATCGAGCGCGGTCCGTGGCCCATTTGTTAGGATACTGCTCCGGCATTCCCCTAGTGTGATCGAAGAAACCACGGAAAACTACCGATCAGAACAGCCGGCCGCTGGAATTCTCCTCCAGCCAGCGACTGGATTCGATCCAGCTATCTATCTAAAATCGAATATCCTGCCACCGTCGAGAGTGAAACCCTAGGACCTCCCGGTGAGAGGCACTGCAGTGACATCAGTTGAAGCCCTGAGCCACCATCGCCTGTCTACACGGGAAAAGAGCGCTTCTTGCAGCGGGTGGGGGTGGGGGGAGCCGTCCTCACGAGGGACGCAGGGAGTCGGAGGTCGCGCTATTAAATCTGCGTCGCGTTGGCAGCCGGCGAAGCGAACGGACCCGGCGGTGGCGGTGGCGCTGGGAGACGACTCGGCGTCTCTCCCGCTACCGCCACCGTCGCCCGCCCGTCCGCCCGCGCAATCAAATCAGGGCCCCGCGGCGGCGAAGCGGCGACGCTGCTGATTGGGCGTAAAAGGATTACGGGCGCGCTGCGCACCGCGCGCATTCGGCGGAAGCGATTTGGCGGCAGCCGGGGCGGCGCGGCGGGCGCACGCACACGCCACGGCGAGGACGGCGATCGCGGCCGTGAGGGCGGAGACGGCTGCGGAAAGACGGTGTCAACTTAGGCACCGGATCCGTGTCCGTTCTTGACAATAGGGAGTTTTTGCACGGTGTAGCGTGCAGAAATCGATTGCAATCTCGATCTTCGGTGGGGCGTTGAGCGCATGCACGCACACGTGATGGCGAGGACGGCGAGGACGGCGAGGACGGAGACAACTACAGAAAGACGGTGTCTACTTAGGCACCGAATCCATGTCCGTTCCTAACAGTATAACTTCGATTTATTGAGAGCGGCACTTGACAGGTCGTCTGCTGTTACGGTGTCATGCAATCGGGAGCTTACACATCAGTGGTCAAGCAGTGTCGTAAAGATGATGTTCAACCTCCTGACTGGATGAACCGCTGGTTTACGTCAATGCAGCTGATTGACGTAAAGTCAGATGTACCAAAGTGATGCAAAACTCGTATTAGGCATGCGCAGACACGGACACCTTCCTCAGGGCAACAAGGAAATCGGAATTCCAGACACCATGGTTTCCTGAATGGGTGACCTAAGAGAATCCCCATTATTCACGGCGCCCATCCCCCGGCCGAAGGGATAAAGTGCACGGACTGCAACGTGAGATAAAAAGTTAACAGAGGATTTCTCCAGATACGCTTACTGCCCAAGAAGGGCGAAGGCGCAACAAATTAAATAATAATAATAATAATAATAATAATAATAATAATAGCAGCAATAATAATAGAGAAAATAATAATAATAATAATAATAATAGTAGTAATAATAATAATAGCAGCACTGATTAGTTACACTGAGGTGCAGAACAGGGATCGTTCCTTCCGATGGAGTGAAAATTGACATCGAGGACCGCGTTCATCCCGTCCACCGACCGTCTACACCGCGACGGAGCCTGGCCACGCGGGGCGGCGAGGGGCGTAGCGAGCGTGCGTGCGAGCGTGCGTGCGAGCGTGCGTGCGTGTGCGCGCCGGTGCGCGTGCAGACGCCGCGCGCGCGCTCCTCGCTCCCCATCGATCACACAGCGCTGTGTTTGAATGCTGATTCCGCTGCGGCCCTCGTCCCCGAGCCTTCTCCGTCCTCGGCAAACACTGCTCGCCCCCCTCCCCACTCGGCCCGCTCACGGCTGCCTCCTCCCGCCATCACGCCGCCACGCGCGTCCGTTGCTGGCGCTCGACGTCCTCGCTATCGTGAACTTCATTCGGGCGTGAGCTCGCAGGAGCGTCGTACTGTCTGTCTCTTCTCGTACGTGTAATTGGTTAGGGGAAGATGGCCATTTTCTATCTTTTTAAGACACCATAGACCCAAAACCATCCTGACACCATCACCTTTATCCGTTGCTAGCGCTCGACGTCCTCGCTATCGTGAACTTCATTCGGGCATGAGCTCGCAGGAACGTCGTACCGATCTGTCTCTTCTCGTATGTGTAATTGGTAAGGGAAATATAGCGATTTTCTATATTTTTAAGACACCATAGACCCAAAACAATCCTGACACCATCACCTTTATCCGTTGCTGGCGCTCGACGTCCTCGCTATCGTGAACTTCATTCGGGCATGAGCTCGCAGGAACGTCGTACCGATCTGTCTCTTCTAGTATGTGTCATTGGTTAGGGAAAGATGGCGATTTTCTACCATTTGTAAGAATTGAGGAAATTGCTAAATCGTCAGACTTTTGCCGAAAGCAGCGAGACTGATGATGACGGCAAAGCCATTGAATCTCAAGCTATCTCAATAAATTTGCTACGTTGACGGAGATGACCTCCTTGATTTCTTCGTCTTTTGTAAGGAACCAAAGACCCAAAACCACTCTGACGCCATTATGCTTTATTCGTTGTTATCGCTCGCCATCGAGAACTTCATTCGACCATGATCTCGATCTTTCTCTTCTCGTACGTGTAATTGGTTAAGGAAAGATGACGGTTTTCTACCTTTTATAAGAAACTATAGACCCAAAACCAGCCTGACGCCATCAGGCTTTATCCGTTGCTATCGCTGGATGGCCTCGCCATCAAGCACTTCATTTGAGCATGAGCTCACAGAAGATGCATATTGTACGTGCCGATCTTTCTCTTGTATATATGATAAGTTAGGGAAATGTGTCAGTTTTCTATCTGTTATAAGACGCTGGAGACCAAAAACTACGAAAGTGGATGTTGCTGGAAAAGGAAATCTATTTTTTATTACTCATTATATTTCGTTATTACATTAAGTATGTATGTGAGGTCTTTTGCTCGAAGACAGGTTTGACACTCAATTGAAGTTCCTTTTCCCTTCGCTGAAATGTCCCTGCGGTTTCTTATTCCTGCAGTAGTTCGCTTATTAATCCAGAGTCCCAAGCTCTCCAATTTAGACGGTTTATTATTATTATTATTATTATTATTATTATTATTATTATTATTATTATTATTATTGTTGTTATTATTATTCAATCGTAATACGTTGAATACTACTGTTACATAAATGTTTACATAGAAACAATACAAACAAAATAATTTTCTATTTCTACGTCAAAAACGTGAAATTTTCTTGGCACTGTAACAAGAAATGAGTTCGTCTTGTTGTCAAAAATATACCTCAGATATAAAGAATCCTCCAAGTTTTTTTCAAGTGGGGATATTTAATTAGTCAACAAATCTCACAATTACTCCTGCCCCGTGAATTGGAGATTCTGGTGCAGAAAGAAACGCGGTTTCTCAGTGATTCGCAACTCATTTTCCCGTCCGCAGAATTTATTTCATTTCGGGACAGGAACGAAACAAAAGCGTCAAAAAAGAACAGCAGCAGCAGCCGCGCTAATCGATGCGTAATCGCCGATTCGAAAAAGCAATTTAAGTTTCAATCGGCAGCGCGGGAGCGTAAAAGTGCGTTACGCACGCGGCTGGGCCCGCCCCCTCGCACCCCTTCCCCTACTCGCCCCTCCCCCCCACTTGTGTCCTCACACCCACCTCTCTTGGCTCACACTCGCTAACTTAGCTCGTACGGGTTTCAGTAATTTCTGCTACAATAAAGTAGTTGGATTGATTAGTGATTCCGGGCTGGACAGCTGATAAGATCATTACTCCCGTAAATGTGGTGCATATGTTTTCCTGGGGAGGTGGCGGTGATTTTCCCGGCTGAAATGATGAGATCATGCGCAAACATAAGCGACGGCTAACAAGGTTTTCCGCCACCAGATATCTCCCACCAGCGGAGCACCACCCCAGCCGGGACAAGCTCTAAGTTTCCGACCGGTCTCACGGCATGTGTGATAGTGTAATGGTTGTATGCTAGGGTACTGCTCCGGAATTCGCTGTATGTTGATCGTAGAAACTACTCATCAGAGCAGCCGGCAGCTAAAATTCCCCAGACAGATGCTGAATTCAACCTAGCTATACAGTTTGTGACGAAAATCCTGCCGCCGTCAGGACTCGAACCTTAAGACCTTTCGGTACTAGGCGCTGCAGTGACATCAGTTGATGCCCTGAACCACCCAAGGAATGGTGGAAGTATTCTGGCCTATTTGCTAATGTAGCCCACTATTAACTATAAACTAGTTTATACCATGTACTACAGTGAGAAGTGCTCCAGTCAGTAATGAGTACACTTGGCTTGCTGCAGAATCATTAACTCACCTTGACAGGGTGTTAGATCATTTCGGAAGTTTCCTCTTCACTTACCAGCCGCCTTATAAGATTCTATAGGTGAAAATAATAAGATATTTTGTTTTAAACAAACTAATAACAAAAATTCAAAAATAAATGAAGAACTAACATCATTTCCGTGAATTAGTTTCAAATCGTAGCTTCTAAATTGTTTTTGATGACCCATCTCTATAGGGTTGATATTGCAACTAGGGGCCATTTCACCTACAGTCCAGCTTTGTCAATTTATCAACAGAAGATAAAAGTACATTTTTGTGCTTTATTTCACATTTCAAAAAACATATAACACCTGTAGTTTTCAATTTGGACTTTCTGCTTCGAAGGCCGTGACATTTGAACATTTCATATCCCTCTCTCTTCTAGTTACTTATTTAACAATTTTTGACATGAAATGAAGGATCTTCTATTCATAAATACTGCCATTATTTATTTTACCTCAGAATGTATTTCCGGTTATGACAATAAAACCTTTTTATTTTTATTATATTTCGGAATTTATAATACACAAGTCTGTCTATAAAACACTCAACATCTCTTATGATTGCTGAAATCTACCACATTTTAACTTAAAATAATCGTTCTGTTAGGATGGTAGAAGTATCTTTACACGATAATTCTACTTTGGATCAAGATCTGAGCATTTTATTAGAAAAGTGTGAAATGTGACCGTTTGTTCTTCATACAGGTTTTATGAATTGCATTTTGGCAAAGTCTTAGAGAGGACGAATTTAGTATATTTGGAATGTTTAGGAAGAAGAGGGGGAAAATATTGTTGTGAACGATTCAAATTAAAATTCTTTGTGAAATTGTGTATTAGATATGTAACATGTTCTTGAGCGTGCGGAGATGTTGAGGATCTGATTTTGGCCTACTTTCGGTTTTTGCTATTCGCGTTTGCAGCGCTGATCCATTCTGGGCATGTATATAAAAGTAATGATCGTATGATGGTTTTATAAAGATGTAAAGCGATATTGTATGGTAATTTATCAGATCTGTTGATTATTTTTTTAAGTTGGTGTAGGATTAAAAGGTGTGTCATTTTGAGAACTATAGCGCGAGTTGACCATATTATACGTACACACAGCGCAGCGTTTGAACAAAGTGTTTTGAAAGCGTTAGCATTGGTAAACACTCGATCGATTTTGAACATATATTATGTTTTTTAATTGAATTTATGGATTATTTAATTGAATTTAAATTTTTAAAATTTATGATTATTTATTTAATTGAATTTAATATTTATGGATAGGTACTACCATAGAGTAAAGAATTATACCTTATTACCTCTTTAGTCTATGGTACTACCGCCAGCCTCGCATACATGCTTCGTGTCTTATTATCTTTTATAAATTCTAGAATTTGACGTACTAAACATTTCCCATTAAAGTCAATCTCCTGAATTTACCCTTTACCCTTAAAAACATATCTGATGAAACTTAATACTTCGGGTTTTAGTTCCACTACCATATACCACTTGTATAAATTACATGCCTAATGCATTAAACAGCAGACATGCATTGGTAACCGACTCGTATTTTGAATTGTTTCTATAAGACTTTTCATTCTTAAAATCATTTTTTTCTGACAAATCTTCTCCACCTGTAAAGAGTAGTGCTTATTATTCAATGTTCCTGGTTTTGGTAGCAAGTCATGTATGTGCTAAATAAAAAGGGTTGTGGGGTATTTACTGTCCTATAATGTTGTTTAGTTTTATTCCGACGAAATATAATCAAAATAAAATACGTATTTTATACAAATATTTTCCTTTCGGAAAATTGAGCTGATTTTGTGAGTACAAATTTGTCACCGGAGGTTCATTACAAACATTTACCGAAATAAATGATCATATTATCCAGTGGGGAGATACGTATTAGTTTGTTTATTTACTCATATATTCATACTTTTATAAATAATTTTCTAAAGAATTTATTATTATTAATTATATTTATATTTAAAAAATAAATTTCTTACGTCTCATTCTCGACTGAAATCTCCGGCATTCAACTGTTTCGAATTTGAAAGTATCAATGTGGAGTCGTATTTTTACTACTGTACACTGCATCAATGTAATACATCAAGGAAATTTACAATCTATTTCCACCGTAATATGTAGTAAATTTAATGCTATGAACACGGCAATGCAAATTGAATCAATACACTCTTAATAACTAAATTCATATTAATACAAAATGGATGTAGACACAAGTATTGTGTTATGTCTACGGTAATACAATGACGTCTAATTTGCTCATTCACCTTACAGAAAAAGAGGAACCTTTGCAGTTAAGCAGACGAGCAAGTGAAAAAATTAAAAAAAGGAGGTTGAAAAAACTGCAGCCACGAATAAAATCAGAAATAATTCTCCCAAACGTGGATGAAATCTCAAAAAGTGTCGAGGAGTGAACGAATAGAGGAGGAGAAACGAAGAGAGGGAAGGAGAGATTGCTCGGGAAGAGAAAAGGGAGAACGCTCGGCTGGCGCGTTTCGACTGTTCGGTGGCGTTGAATATGCAACAGCAGGCCTCTGCACGCACGTGGTCGTTTCAAAATATTGACATCGACCGCAATTTTCTTGTTAACGTAACGGATTTAATGGCGTTGAATAATGTCCCTCAATCGCCGGCGAATGCCGGGTGCGTACGGGTGCGTGCGGGTGCGTACGGGTGCGTACGGGTGCGTGCGGGTGCGTGCGGGGCGGCGCAACGGGAGGGACTTCTCGAGTCGGAAATTTAAAATCGAGGGAGGGGACAAGAAGAAAAAGGAGGAGGAGAAATGATCGAGGTAATTCGATAGAAAATTGTGGTAGTTACAGTCTTGTACACTGGTAGGAAGTATGATCTACAGTCGATCAAGTGACACCAATGGAATGTTACTTTTTTCAAGTAAAAAGGATTTCATGTCTTTGAAAGACTGGTGAATTTTATTGAATCATTGCTAGAAGCATGTAAATTATTTTCTTTGTTAGGATTGGGAGGCACTACAGGAGGTGAAAATGCCTATTTCCGTTGATCCCACAAACTAAAACAATTCTGAGTAAATCAAAAAGATAATTCCGGAAAAATATAACACTGTTTGCTTTTCTTTGCATAAAACAGAGTATTGAATTTTAGAACCAACTATTTGTATCTCGAAACCTGTGTCACGGGCTCCTGAACTACTTAGCTACAGAGTAATATTTACATACCGTAGGTAAACGGAATAGTGAAGAGTGACAGGAATGACTTCTATGTAGTGTATGTGTTTTCCATTGATGAGATACCAACACCAGTACAAACGGAATCCCATGCTAATGACGGGATAGAAAACTAATGATGTGAAATGCTATTTGTAAGGCCTCCCTGAATCGATTCCGTAAAACATTCGAACTGTGAAAAACTGGGGGATTTGGGATTTGCAAAATGGGATCAAGCAGGGAGCTAATGGAATTCTCAGAAATTCGCAAATGGTGGAATCGACTCTGGGATCTGAAAAGGGATGCGGTAGACGCAAATGCACCGCAGTAGAAGAGTGCACGATCAATTCTAGGAAGCGATTGCTGCAGCCATTTTGGTTTGGCAGGCATTTGCATCACATTGCACTCTGTATTTCGAAGTATGTTTGTAGCAATTAGGAGCCCCACAATTCTCCGAATCCATTCCCTTTGCGCAGACTACGTTATTTGGGCATATGGTACCCAGCAAATAGCTGGAGACTGGATGATTTCAATTCTCACTGTCCACTCGAGATCGAAAATATATAATATGAATATTCGTTCTTTGCTTCTTAAATACATTCGCAGAAATAAATTTCACAATCTTCATAATGTGAGATTCTTGGAGTGCTAACTGAAACTAGAGGCAATTTTGAAAAATTTACCAATGCTACAGGTCAAACAATCCAAACGTGTGCTCTCGAATGATATGCCGGCATAATTTTCTAACAATGTATCAAGGAATAGATGGAATTATGAACTTTGATGGAAAATAGAAACAGATGTAAACCTAAAGTGGGAAATTTTACACTTGGCTACACTGTTATTTGTTTAGAGCCCTGTTGAGGGCATTTTATCACCCTTTTTGAGTAGGATTTATGAAGAGTGAGACAAGAAATGTGATTATTGTCAACAGATTTGATGTTTCATCAAAAACCGCGACTGTCGTACTGGGCGGTTTGTTTCTCAATTCTTAAGCACTTATTAAAAAAAAGTTTCTTTACGCGTCGATCGTCAGTTTATCCAAGGGTCGCACGCCATGCTGGACAGTGCGTGTGCACCAAACGGACAGGATTTTCGACGTTAGCTTTTCAGCTAGGTCGAATTCAGTCGCTGTCTGGAGGAGAATTCTCGCGGCCGGCTGCTCTGATCGGTAGTTTTCCGTGGTTTCTCCGATCAACACCAGGTGAATGCCGGAGCAGTACCCTATCAAACGGGCCACGGACCGCGCGCGATCTGTCCTTCCCATTCCTTGTCCTATTCTCTCCCCTTACACACACACTTACACGAACATGCACTACACTACCACATATTCCGGGAGACAGGTCGGGAGCTTAGAGCTTGTCCCGGCTGGGGTGGTGCCCCGCTGGTGGGAGAGTCCTGGTTAGGGGGAAACCCCACTAGCCGACGGTAGGTCGGCGCCGGATCTCGCCATCCAGCGGGGGAAGATCACCGCCATCTCCCGAGAAAAAACATGCACTACACTAACGTTACTAATGACCGAAGCTGTTGACGCGCCCGGAAACACGAAAAAATCAATCAATCAATTAATCTGACAAAGTATCACGGAATAGATGGAATCATGACCTTTGATGGAAAATGGAAACATGTAAACCTAAAGTGGGAAATTTTTCACTTGGCTACACTCTTATTTGTTTAGGGCCCTGTTGAGAGCATTTTATCACCCTTTGTGAGTATGATTTAGGAAGAGTGAGACAAGAAATATGATTTTTGCAACAGATTTGATTTTTCATAAAAACCGCGGCAGCCGTACAATGTTTCTAAGTTCTTAAGCACTTATTAAAAAAAAGTTTCTTTACGCGTCGATCGTCAGTTTATCCAAGGGTCGCACGCCATGCTGGACAGTGCGTGTGCACCAAACGGGCACCACATGTGTGGGTCGCTTGCATAACACGACGTTCGGGGAGTCCGCGCGGGCGATGGCCTATGGGTGCGCCCGCGGGCGGGAGGCTGCAGGCGATGTGTGCCGAAGCCCTCCCCCCCCCTCGCATCGCATCTCGTCGTCCGTCGACGGCACCGGCGGCGACCGCGGCTCAACCGTCCCGTCTCCTCCCGCAGCCTTCCGCCTGGCTTCTCCTGAAGAATACGTGGCGTAATGGGGGGCGGGGCGGCGAGGGGCGCAAAGCCAGTTACGGCGTCCGGTGACGACGACGGCGGCGGCGGCGGCGGCGGCGGCGGCGGCGGCGGCGGCGGCGGCTTCGACACGATCTGCATCTGGCAGCTTTTGTGCGTCCTCTCGCCGATTCCCAGCGCGACCAAAACCCACACGCTCGCGCACGCTCGCCGAGGCGGGCGTGTGGCCGCGAGCGCGGCGCGTGCGCGGTCGAGGGCGCTAGTGGCGCGCCAAGCGAGCGGAAGGCGCAAGCTAAATTAGCGGGGGTTCTTCAACGGGCGGGAGGGGTGGGGAGGGGAGGGGAGGAGGCGTCGTGTATCGCTCATCATGTCTTGTTCCGCGCAGACGCGCTTTGTAGTCTTTCTCGTTACAAATGGGAGCCGCTAAACGATGTGTCAAATACATCCTTGTGTGTATTAATGTGAACACGCAGCATAAAATACGTTTATTTACCAGATAAGTGAAAGACGTGAATAACTAACGTTATAAATGCTTAGCATGTCCCCCTTGAGTCTTTATTAGTAACTGAAGCTTATTAGGCATTGATTCAATAAATTTGTTACATATATGTTTTACACAATCAACATTAGAACAGAAGATATTATTAGAACGTAAGATATCATTAGACAGAGGATATTATTACACATTAATACTCACAAGGATGTATAGTAGACGTGCTAGTTAATAGATATGCATTACCTTCTTGTACACATTGTAGGGTATTTGTGTTCAAATACTCAACGGTGCAAAAGATATAGTAACGTTATTGATTCGTTAATCAGCATATGCTTATTCGTATTTCCATTTTTCCTCGTGTATTTACAAATAAAAGAATTATGAATCCAATAGAGATTTTACAGCTACACTGAAAGTAAAGATAATGAAAAAGTGATAATGAAAGAGGATGTACACCCCATTATTTTAATACCTTTTACCTAATATAATTTGTGTAAAAAACACATAAAAATGGAATAACAACAAACGAAAACGCATTTCACAAAAGATTAATCTACATGTAATATAATCTCAGCATTTATGAGGAAAGGAAGTAACTTGATCGGGATGGACGCCGAAGTGAAGAATGAATGTTCGTTTTTCCGGCGTGTTTGTTTTCGCAAAACTCAACACTTTCTTTTACTCTCTTAATTTTTCTCATTTAATACAATAATCTATGTGTATTTGAAATATGAGTATTTTCGTGGCAGTCGCTTCTTATTTTCGACACAATCGAGTGTTAGAATGACACTTAAAAGCATGAACATTGGTACCTAAATCCATTAATCTTACTCTTCAAAGTATGAAATTCACATTACTATTTGTCAACCGTGTCGTATTTCTTTTATAAGGAATATAAAATAATCCTCTCATTGATGTACGAACATGCTTTTCTACACGTTTATTATTTCTGCCAGAGGATTGTCAAAATTTTCTGTTTGGCTTCAGAACGGACTGGTAACTGTTTCGAGGGATATGTCTACTAATTGATATTAGAGAGTGTCATCAGTAGCAATGATACTTCACATCTTGATGCTCAAAAGTGAAAATTATTTTCCAGATATATGAATCTGACGTAAATTTCATAAAATGGCTCTACCAGATATTGAATTGCGTATTTGAATCAACATGGATTGGTCAAGATATTTGATTATGTTCCGTGTGTTCGGTTCCATCAACGTTGCTCATTACTGTTCATTCATCTTGAAATGAAATCACGTACTGTAAAATCACATAAGTTGACGTACATCATACCCCTCTTATCCTTCGTGAATGTATTCTTCTCTCAAATAAATAATAACGTACTTGGAAAACCACAGAAGAAGACAACAGGCATTTAATCCTAGAACAGAATCCGACAGAGGCAATCAGTTGATGAGTGCCCCGCCTTAAACATGAATAAATCCAGTGCGTCGAAGGGACCGACCCGCGGACAAGGCCGCGGCGCGCGTCCCCGGGGCGCGGGCAAAGCCGGGCCTCTGAGGCGGGCAGGCCATCGACTCGACGTAATCCGGCTGTCGGGCGCGGCGCAGGGGGACAGTCGCACTGGAGAGTCGCACCGGACAGTCGCTTGCACGGCTTCAGCGCTCCTCTATATTGCAAGCCCCGTGGCCGACGTCGCCGCCGCCCTCGCCGCCGCCCTCGCGCCTTGAATATTTGACGCGGGCGTAAGCCGGCGGGCGAGCGGGCGGTTGGGCGGGCGGGCGCGGGCGATTCCAAGCTCGCCCCGCCATCGCCCTCCGGGCAACCGGAAGTTCGGCGATTCGAAGATCCCGCTGGCGACCGCGAATTATGCATGGCGACGCGCGCGCTTCTGCCGGCCACTTTGCGAATTAATCGGCGTCTGCGCGGGCCTGCCGGGATCAGCAGGCATTAAAGGAAACGATTTTATTGATGGCGGTGGCGGCGGTTTGGACGTTTCCGCCGGAAGACTACCTCTGCGGCGCCCCTGGCGGCCGTTACCTGAAGCTCCCGTTCGCCCCGAATAATAAATAAGCGGTATTCCG